>BGPR01039938.1:0-14132 GCA_013235015.1 Araneus ventricosus
TGAGAAAATGCTTTATTACATGTATCACATGCAAACGGTTTCTCTTTCGTATGTGTCCTAAAATGTTGTTTTAAATACCACTTATCAGAAAATGCTTTATTACATGCATCACATGCAAACGGTTTCTCTTTCGTATGTGTCCTAAAATGTCTTTCTAAATAGTGCTTATATCTAAATGATTTATTACATACATCACATGCAAACAGTTTCTCTTCCGCATGCGTAATTTCATGTCTTTTTAAAGTCCGCTTATGAGAAAATGCTTTATTACATGTATCACATGCAAACGGTTTCTCTTTTGTATGTGTGCGTAAGTGTGACTTTAATTGACCTCGCAAACCAAATTTTTTAACACAAAAGTCGCATGCAAACGGTTTCTCTTTCGTATGTGTAATAAAATGTTGTTTTAAATGCGACTTATCAGAAAATGCTTTATTACATGCATCGCATGTAAACGGTTTCTCTTTCGTATGTGTCCTTAAATGCCTTTGTAAGCTCTGCTTATAAGTAAATGATTTATTACATACATCACATGCAAAAGGTATCTCTTCTGTATGTATCCTTTCGTGTCTTTTTAAAGACTGCTTATCAAAAAATGCTTTATTACAAACATCACAAGCAAACGGGTTCTCATCCTTATGTGACATTTCATGTCTTTTTCAAGCCAGCGTATCATAAAACGCTTTACTTCCTACATCACATGAAAACGATATCTCTTTTCAGCGCGAAAGTGTACTTTCAATTCATGCCGCACAGAAAATGTTTTAATACAAAAATCGCAAGCAAACGGTTTCTCTTTCGTATGTTTCTGTAAATGTTCTCATACAGACGACTTATAAGAAAATGTTCTATTACATATGTCACATGAAAATGGTTTCTGTTTTGTATGCAACCGTAAATGAATATTTAATTTACTCCTCGTAGAAGATGCTTTATTGCAAATGTCGCACGCATGCGTTTTCGTATGATATACACAATGTTTCATCAACAGATTCTGCATAGAAAATGTTTTTCTGCAAATGTCGCATGCATGCAGATTCTGCTTCGTATGAGTTAATTGTTCTTTAAACTTTGTTGCTCAAAAAATACATTGTACTACATAAATCACAGGCGTATGTCTTCTCAAGTGTGCAAGTAAAAATATTATGTCTTTTTTTTATTATTATTCCGCTCTAAATACTTCTAGCTCTTGTCACAAATGAGCAATCTCTCCTTGCTTTAAATCTGAAAACGACTCCCTGCAAACTAATTTTCTTGCTGAATATCCGGTTTCACTTTGTACGAATCAAAAGATATGCCTTTAAATGTGTTTGCTGGGAATATGCTTTACTACTTGAGTCATATGCATAAATTTTCTCTTTTTGTATGCGTAGAAATATATATTCACAATTCGATGTTATTGAGAATAAACAATATAACATAAAATATAGAAAAATAAAATAAAATAGCACACACCTACAATTTTAAAAACATTTACTGGAGAATCATTCTTTATTTCATCTTGCTGGATTCCATTGAAGACAAGTCGTATTTTGCAGCCTATATCTCTGGATATGGAAACGGTCACACCTTCTAATCGTTGCCAATTTCCTTTGGCGATTCTGTAGCCGTTCTCTTTGTCAGGCACACTTCATTCGTCAAGTTGCTTCGCAATACAATTTCGGAAACTGAAAGAAATAAGAGAACTAATGAAATTATTCACATATTACCACTGAAAACTGTCAAAAGTATGGAAACGTTAAAAAAGATCTTGTGGCATTATCGCGGCATATGGCAGTATCTCGAATTGTAATTGCATGCAGATCGGATCCACCCCCTTTGAGATATCATCTATTCACCAATAGCGAGAAGCCTGTTTGGAGTACTTAAAGACAATGATTACTTCTTTTTACTATCTTCTTTTTTTGTATCATCTTACCGCTAGCGTGTTTAATGATGTTATGATTTAATTTAGGATTCTAATTTAGTTGTTGTTATATTAAATTTGTTATTTTGTTATGTAGTAGTCTTTCTTTGAACGTGTCACCAGCTCTGTGTTTCTCACAATGGAGTACTTTTGATATATGTGAATACAGGCATGATAGGTTGGGAAGCTGAGTAGTGAAAGTGTCAATCGTTCTATGTACCTTGATGCCTCAGTGACTAGACCAGTAAATCTCGCCTCTACATATGATGTTAATTTAACTTAACCTCGACATAGGCCTAGAAGTTATACTGGTGATCCGAGAATCCCATCGTGAGCTACACTGGTGATCTGGAAAATTTCATTGAGTGTTACACTCCCGAGTTCATTTTCATACTGGGAATTTACACTGTATCCTCAACTTGAATAACATCGGAAATATTGTAGTGATTACTCGTTTCACACTTCTGTTCTTCAATCATCTGCGATCGCAGTGGCTAAAAGATGCAGCGCCTTCAACTTTGAAGTTTGTAAACACATTCCTTTTTTCCACCGTTTTCTGATTTTGGATAAGTAAAGTCTTGTGTTTATTCTCCTGACCGATTACCCGTCCCTCAATGATTGCATGTTCTGACTGGTTCATTATCTAAAGTAGCATAATTTTAAAATTTTCATTTATCATTGTAATTGTTTTTTTTTAATATTATGCCTGAAACTTAAGCCGCAAGTCTTGCCCAGTGTTGAGCAAGATTCCCAACAACAAGAATTACATTCAAGGCTAAAGTTTTTTTGGGAAAATGATCCGGAGCCTTGGTTCTTTCAGGTCGAATCACAATTTGTGATTGCTAGTATTTCCAATGACTCTACCAAATTTCATGTAGTTGTTGCTGCTTTAAATTCAAACGTATTATTAAGTGTTAGCGACATTCTTAAAAATCCGTCTCTTGAGAACGCATATATTGCACTTAAGAATAGGGTTTTGCAACAGTTCGCACACGCAAAATTCAAATGAGCGTTTTCTGGACTCCAAAAGGGAGCGAATGTAAAAATTTACCTTTTCAATCTTTTAATACAGAAAAACGCTCCTTAAAACACTTTTATATTCAAAAACCAGTTTCGTCTGCTTGCCCGCCAAGTAACTGATAACGGAATCGGAATGCGTTGAGCTCGTTCGTCTATTTGATAGCATTTTATAATTACTGTTTCAGACACAAGGGGTGTCCGAAAAATCATTGGTTAATAATCATCACGTGACGATTTGGCGCCTTTCTTTATCTGTGTTTCTACTCAGGCCCGATAAAATTAGGTGACATGTTTTTTATTTTAGCCAGCGTCCTTCATATCAGTGGAAGCACGTTAAAATGAAATCGAAGTAAAGTAGATTTGTTTTATGGTGAGTTACATTTTCAAATTCTAAAATTGACCTTTAACGTATTTCATACTCAGGAATCTGTCCAGATATTTTTTATATGACTGTTATCTACGCAAAATCTGCAAAAACTTTGTTAAATGACCCAATTCCATTATGAACATATCCCTGACATATGTTATACTTGAACCCAAATTTAAAAATTCCTGAGACATTAAAAATACTAAGACATATCTTCATCCTAAATACATTATTTTATGACGCTTTATTTTTAGTAAATTATATATCAATAAAGATTATCCATTAGAAAGTTCAGGAAAAAATATATAATAATGAAAATTAATTTCATCCACTATCATATTAATCACACTAATCTGTGAATGCATGTTTTAAATGTGTTAATGTTTAAGTTGATTGCAGCAGTAATAGATAAAAGAATTTTAAAGTAAAACCTTGCATCCCCTAATTAAAAAAAATTAAACTGATAGTGAAATGAAATGCATAGTGTTTATTAATTTTTCATTATTTTAATATTTTGGACATTGTTTAATAATTATAAAGTATTTATAGATTCCATAAATATTTTCTTTTGATTTATGTGTTTGTTTTATTTGGGTTAAGATGTGTTCTGATCGGAATAGCTTCCATTAATTAGTTTTGAAGTACAACTTTGGGAGAAAAAAAATTGCAAAATTTAATTTGCCTGTCCACAAAATGTTTGCGTTTTGTCAGACTATTCTAATGAAAGTTTAGTTATCTAAATTATATCTAATACATATAATTAAAATTATATCTATGCACATTCTGCAAAAATTTGGTAAATGACCTCATTCCCTTTTGAATATACCCCTGACATAAAATTATACAAGAAAACAAATTTGAAACTTCCTGAGACATTAAAAATATTAAGACATCTTCATTCTGAATACATTGTTTTATGCCACTTTATTTTTTAGAAAATTATTAATCATTATAGATTATCCATTAGAAAGTTCAGGATGAATTTAAAATAACGAAAATTATCTTCATCCAATATATTAATCACACTTATTTTTATTCTATTATTTTAAAAAGTTTTGTCTCCTATTGATGTACCAGTTACCTAACTCAGCAAGTCATTTATGAACATAAAACTAGTTTTTATGATTATTAATTGTGCATTCGGATGAGTGTTTTTTAGTTTCATTTTTCCACTATTAGAATATTGGGGGGGGGCAGTACATTATTTTGGGTACAATTAGCTTTTTCCATTCCTCTCGCATCTTCATACTTCCCTATAAGAATGTACTCTACATGTTGAACTCGGTGCTGTAGGTTAAATATCTTTTATCTTTTAAGAAATTTGATTTTTTTTTAATTTTTAATTCTAGGTTATGCTATTTAAACATCGACACTGACATCTATAAAATGTCTGGAAATACTTGTTTCAAATGCCAAAAAGTTGTTGCAGATAGATTCTCTGAAGTAGATGGTATGACTGAATAAATAAAATTCATTTTTTCCATTGCAGAATAGTAATGAATTTGTTAACAAAGTTATATAATGCATAACTTCTTTACTAAATATCATGGTTTTTTTTCATAGAAGCATAACTGTGTTTGTGTGAACTAATTAAAAATTATCATATATTTAGGAAAATCCATCTATTAATGACATAATATAGCTATAAATGCTTTGCAACTTACACTAAAAAAAATTACACAATTTTTTATGAATATTTTTATTTCTCTCATTCATAAAGAGCTAACTTTTGCTTTAGTTTAAAATTTTGCATGCCATTGCTTGGTTAGTAACTCAAGAATCTTACTGTAATTTTTATATAACAGTTATATTTAATAACATTTGGAAGGTTACTATTTGAGGTCATACTTCATAGTTTAATTGCTATGCCTTTGCCTTAGGCTTACAGAGGTCCTATGATATACAGTAAAAACTTAACTAACTGGCATGCTCGGGAAACACCGCTTTCCGGATACCTGAAAAGTCCGGATAGTTGAGTGTGATGGGAAAAATTAGGGAGGGAGGTAGATTGTAGCCTTTTTTATATATATGTATTTTCAGTCAAATAATTTGACTTTGTCATTTTGAAATGTGCATAAAATATAATTTTTAAGAATACTTCTGTATCATCATAACATTGTATTTACAAAACATGTTATGAAGATTTTAATTTAGCATTGATGATTTTTTAAAAAAAGGCATGTTCTGTAGCCAAATTTTTTACCGTAAATATAGAGATTGTAAAAACTGCTGACGAAACTGAAAAATATTCTACTCGGCAAGCATAATAACTCTTTTAAGTTATCATAAACGAATCCCAGATTGAATATGAAAACTAATTATCTTTATAAAAAATCGCAAGGGTTATTGCGCAATACGAGAGCCTCCAATTCTCCCGCACGTGATATTACGTAATCAGAATCAACATCTGCTAATATTCGCAGAGTAAATAAATAAAGGAAAAGAAAGAGACTTACCAATCTGGAGTAACACCCCATGAGCTTTTTTTTTTACCAATTCTGTCCTTTTACTTTCTTTTTGTTTTGTTGTCGATTTCGCTTTTCGGCGAAAGATGAGGACCTCTTATTTTTTGGCTCTCCCTTTTGCTTTTGAACTCCCCTCCCATAAAATAAGTATATACGTTGCAGTACTGAATATTGCTTTTTTTTCCCCCTCTGTGTGGAGCGGACGTTTCATTCCAGAAATAAATTGTCGGCATGGGCACGCATGTGCAAAATTTTGGCGCATGGATGTAAAATTTTTAGAAAACAAAACTCATTTTCTAATTTTTCTGGTTAGTTGAGCTTTCCGGATACTTGAATGCCGGATAATCGAGAATTTACTCTACTTCAAAACAAAAAGTTAAATATTGTATAAAAATTTGCAATTATGTGTGCAAAACAAATGGATGTGTCTCATCTTAAAAATGATAACAATCATAATAGTATGGTGTACGGAGTACGTGACAACATCTAATTCCATAATTTGTTCAAAAAGTTCATTCAAAAGTTTTTTTTATGTTTTTTAATGAGTTTTAAAATGCATGTATGCAAAAATTAGGAAAAAGAAATAATGAACTTTCATTATTGGAAAATTTGTTTTTGTATAAGTATAGCAGAAAGAAACTGTTAGGAAAAAGATAAATTAATTATAATATGTTGTATTTACCTTTTCTCGGTTTTTCCTGACCTTAAGTTTTCAAATGTACGCAATAAACGCCTACATAAACAAAAGCGTAGTTCGCTTCTGTTCATTCCCGAGAAATTGTTTTATTAATCATTAAACACATTTCTCTTAATCTATAAACATATCAGTATTATAAATAATAAAGTTCATAATCTCGTGCTGTATTAGTTTTGTGCGAGATTAAATTATAATTAGATGCGATCATCTAATTAGCATAAGATCCCGATATTTATGTTTCCGAGTCGTAACTACCACATTGTACACAAATGATTATGCAAATCTTTCTCACGTGATCGCCAGAAGATTGTATAAAAGCGATTGCAAGCATTTTGTTTTGCCTTTCATTCTCTTTGCTTTCGCTGGCTGGCTGATTCACGCTGCTGTTGTTAAAATGAGCATGTAAATATTTTTCTATTTTTAAAGTTGTACTAGTAACTTTGTGCTTTTATATTTTTTGTTGCACTTAAAAGTAATAAATGCTGTTAGCCGTAAATATTGTTGATTCTGATTTTAATCAACTAAAAGTTGTTACATTAAAAGTCATATTAGCATTCAATTAGATTTAAAGGCCACTGCGTAATTATAGAATTTCTTTGAAGTAAAAATACAGCCAAATTTTTACGTAATATTTTACAAAGAGATAGAAATCTCATTAGAAATTTACAAAGGAAATGGCTATCGTTTATAATTTATTTGATTACCAAGTGAGATTTTTTGTGTGTGTGTGGGGGGGGGTTAACTTTTATGTGTTTATTTGTGATTTAGTTCTTTGTAAATAACTGAATTTGTTTTCGGAAATCTGTGTAATAGGTAGGAATAGTTCTTTATAGAAAATTGCACCTTATTGGTTCACAAATAGTAGAATGTTAATTAATTTTAGTTAGAATTTTACCAAAATGTAAAATTGTATGTAAATATTAGGAATCACTTTTTTATGTGCGCAATGTATTTAAATAAATTTGACCAAATTAAATAGTTATTGGTCGAGAAATAATGAGCTATGTTTGATTGCTAGTGAGAGTTTAGTGTGTAATAATTTTGCTTGGATTTTATCAAAATATAACCACATACACACAGCAATTGGTAAAAAACTGTAAGTTTTTCATTTTTTTAAAGGTAATTTTCTAATGATTTGTGCAATTGAGTATAAATGTAGTAGTTAAAAATTCAGACACTTTCTTAATGTATTTAAAACTGCCTTTACACCAACAACATTTATACACTCTAGTGAGTGACATTTTGATTTCATGAAAATATAGTATAATAATTTTAAATTTAATTGTAATACATTTATCTTCTTTCTCTTCAAATTTATTTTAAGCTTTTAACCCATGTGCAGGTCTGATCATCTTTATTCGGTACTTATAATCTATATATATAATTCTCTTACGTGGTGACGAAAAAGGGTCGAATTTTTTAATCACTGTTTGGCAACAGCTCACAAGTTTGTTTTGTTTACATCGATCCGACGATTGTAGCTTGATTTGATCCGAGACAACGAAATTTTTCAAAATAAGTTTAAGCCGAGCAGATTCAATTATAAATCGAAATTGTCGAAAAAGAGAACTGTTGAAGAACTGAAACTGTTGAGGAATCTTTCCTAAGACAATCCAATCTCAATGTACAAAATAGAGTCAGCGTTTCTGTGTATGGAAAGAAGTTCCCGTTCTTTTATCCATGTAGCGGAGATTTTTTCATGATTATTTCTGTGAAAAAAAAGCATGTTTAAAATTTTGGTGTCAAAAGCAAGAATTTTAGAATTTTTTTTTAATTTTGAAAAAAGGCTGTTTTGCTAACGCTATGAAGGTAAAAGTAAATAATTATTATGGGTTATAATTCTAAATAGTGAATCTGAACATATTTAGAGCCATTTGTCAGTTTAAAGTGTTCTTTCTAAGCAAAAAGTTTGTAAAATGGGTTAACTCATCTTTTTTAACACATAAATATATACCAGCGAGAAAAGTTACATCTTTCTTGACTAAATAATTATTGCAGAGAGTGTGCATACATGTGGTGAAGCTTTGCTGAGCAACAAGTCATTGAGAAGTGTGGATATTTAAAAGTTTGTTGGAATGAAGTCAGGGCTAATGAAACTCTTCAAAAAACATTCAATTGTGTGTACCAAGAGGTTTTAAGTGCCCGATTTCTGAATGATGAAAACATTTTTATTTGTAAACATTTTATCATACATTTTAGCATTCAAATTTCTTTTTAACATTTACATACATATGGTATAAAGGTAAAATTTTAATTATATAATTTGATTTTTTAGTTTTTAGTAATTAAAAGTTTAGTTTTTAAAAAAGAATTTAGTTAGAACTTCCTACTATTCAAATAATTTAAATTTACTTTTAGTAATTAATGTATTTATAATTTCCTATTACTAGCAGGCACTAATAACTGTACAGCGAGCGAAGCAAGCTAAGATCATGTAGTGGTCCCAAAAGAATCACAGCATGATTCTTGGGGGTTGACGAGCAGAGCGAGTAGGGGGTGTAACCCCCTAGTAAGTTATTATTCTGTAATTTATCATCAGCTTGATTCTTTTTCATTAAGCATTTTTATAAGATTTGTCATCTTGGTTGTTATTGTAGGAAGTGTAATACTTGGTTGTACTACAGTGAATTCATGTAAAGATGTATTTTTATGTTGTAATAAAAGTATAAAAATACTATGCTGGATTTTTTCAAAATTCTGAATACTTTAAGTGATGTATTAAGGACAAATAACTGGCGTATTGTGTGCTTTAGATGTTCTTAAAGGATAATTGGGTTCTTGATATTTCAGGCTTAAAAAACAAAATTGAAAATTATTCATTAATGATGAAAGGAAAACACTGCATAATCATACTTAATTATAATGTTACCAAGGCCAATTTTAGTTACAAAAACACATTAGATAAATTATATTTAGACATAAAATTTATACGTGAAATCAATAGTAATCTATGGATTATATTAGGACGTTTTTTAAATATTTTTTAATTTTCAAAATCATATCTGTTTAAAATAATGCATTTAAACACAGTATATTCACAGAAGGCTCATAAAAAAAAGCTATCTAAATGCTATAACAATTAATTCCACACCTATTTATATGCAAATAATATTTATGTGTACATAAATGATTATCCATCATCAACCGCAAAAAAAATGTATAAGGTAAGTGCTCCAGTAGTGGGCCACTTGAATTTTAAGTTGAAAAACAAGAAATTCCAACATTCCAATGAAATAAGAGATCTGCCTCTGGTAGGCTGAAACCCTTATCAACTAAATACCAAAGGCACAGCCTTCATTTCCTGTTCAGTTAGGAGCTAGAAAGTTTGTTGCTGAAGTTGGTCTCTGAGAGAAGCATTTTTAGCTTATTCTTAGTGATTTCCTTAAGAGGTAACTCTTCTTTCAACTAATTTTTAGCATACATTCTATTTGTTTTTAAAATGAATTGTTATTGATATTATTTGATTATCTAATGAATGTATTATAAACTATCTTTAAATTAAATAATATTGATAATTTATGGATAGTGAAGGATGGCCCACTTTTGGATCAATGTTTTACTAAATGCTCCAGTAGTGGGCCTAGGGAGGCCAGTACTGGAGAACATGCTTTCTCTCAAATAGACTGTTTTGTGATGTTTAAATAAGAAGGTTTTATCTTGTAAAGTCTTTTTATTTAATTAAATGTGCTTTATTTTTATCAGAACCAGTAGTACCACAAGGCCCACTTCTGATACACTAATAGCCCACTACTGGTACACTAATGGAACATTCTGACCAATTACTTAAATAATAACTATTTTATAGTACTGTTGAGGAAAAGACTGATATTCAAGAATTAGTTGGGCTCTGTAACGAGGCAGACAATAATAACTATCGCATTACTGGACCATCGAAAAATATTCCATCACCATTTAAAAGGGCTCTTTTCTGGCTGTAGAAGGAAGATGATAAAAGAAAAAAAAGAGTTATTCAACATAAAATATCAAGATTTAATATCCATAATGCCCCGAACAGAATGAAAGATCGATAATTAACATACACCTTTAATAAAAAAAATTGGCTGTTAGAGAAAAAATGTAAATCTCATGTGACTAAAATCTATAAATAAACGATTTCACCTATATGAAGCCATTTTAATTGCATTTTTATAGTGTATAATGTTAATATATTGTTATTATTACTAAATATAATGATTTTATTCTTTTTTCTTTGGCACAATTGACAAATCTGGGTGGTCCACTTTTGGTATGCCCACTACTGGTACATCAAAAGTTTGCTATGCCCACTTCTGGTGCATAGGAGTGATCTAAGTTTTTAATTTTTTAAAAATTATATTACAATTATTTTGATATTTCAGGTGATTATTATTTTAGATAAAAGTTTGAACAAACATAAAAAAATACAGATTAGCGAAACTTCTCAAAAGTTTAGATGATAATTGAGGAAATACCCTTAAGTGGCCCACTACTGGAGCATTTACCTTATATAAATAAATAGACTTTTAAGGAGTATAGGCATCTAATTATTAACAAACTAAACACAATAAAATTAATTGCATGAAAGTTTTTAAGTTACTAGATATTAGCTCTATAAACTAGAAATTTTCTCTGCATGAAAATCAAATAAACAAGAATTCATTTCTATAATTGAATGTTATTCACACTATAGTTGTACAGCTTGTAAACAGATAAAACTAATACACAACAACAGTTATCACTTTTTTTACAAATATTACACAGTATATAAAAAATGATTTAAAATTCTTAACATGTAAAATACAAATTTAAAAAAAAAATATTTCAGTAATAATATTGCAGATATTAACTGGTATTTAAAAAAAGACTGAGCATAAATACTTTATATTTAAAAAATTATACTAAATACCATGTATTGTTCTTGAAGTATACAACTTTAGGTTACCCTCTCAAATGCAAGGTGACATTTGCCTTCAACTCTTTGAAGCATGGTGGGTTATTTCCTCAACCACTCTGAAAAATGCAGCATTCTTGCTGAATAGCGCTTATTATAAAAACCATACAATAGCAAAAACACGCAGATTCATTTTTAGAAATTGAAAAAATATTAATAACACCATTTTTCAGCTTCCTAAAGCGTTTAATCAATCCTTACACTGACACGTGTACAACAATGCATCTTATTGTCTTCCTTGGCCCAAAAGAGTTAAGTAAAATGCAAATGGCATAACTTTCAAAAAAAAAAAAATGTTACAAATGAACAAAACTGAAACATTTGAAAAATTTACATATAATATTATGCACAATACATGTCGATAAGAAACAACTTAATTATAAAATATAGTTGCTTGAAAATAATGATTCTTTATGTTCCTGAAAATGCATTTTTTGAAAAATATATAAGGAATATGTGCGATTAATAGAATATCCTAAATCCAGACAAATAAAAGAGAAATAACAATTTCTTTATATGTTATTGAAAGCCAAACTACTGAATAAATATTCTCTGAAATTCACACACAAATACTATGAAGCATAAGGTTTTAGGAAAGTCTCAAAACAATCAATTTACTAATTATATTTTATTAATTAAAAACTAGGTTTTTACTAAGCATGCACATTTCAAGCTATTTGGTTGAACAACCTGGAATGCCAAACAATATCAATAGCAGACAGAGAAAATATGCTCCTTTGTTTTTTAAAAATTGTTTGATTCATCTGATAATCTTATTTTAATGAAAAAAATTATATAACATGATAAAAGGATCTTCTGTTTCATAATATTTTACATTAAAAATATTTAATATTTTTATCCTGAATAATGCTGACTATATCGGCCAGTTTTTCAATATAAGAAGGTCAAATTCTATATACAATTTGTTTCCTAAAAGATATAATAATAAAGATATTAAATTTAAGAGCTTTAATTGCAAAGTCAAGAGTTTAATTACACAGTAATAGACGTAAATAGTAAATGGGCAAGGCCACTCAACTAT
Organism: Araneus ventricosus; assembly: GCA_013235015.1. NCBI lineage: Eukaryota > Metazoa > Arthropoda > Arachnida > Araneae > Araneidae > Araneus > Araneus ventricosus. The sequence goes on from BGPR01039938.1 coordinate 12,428, forward strand.
CAAGACAATTTTGCTAAGCCTAAAAGTTGATGAACAATCATCCCTAAAGTTATAAATGTTTAATAACAACATTTTTTAAACCTCAATGATGAGAATATCTTAGATTATCTACAATATTTTTCTTTGTATTTTTATGGCAAGAGATTATTATGCGCAAGATTAATTATTTAATAATAAAAATTTTAACTACTTGCTTAAATGTGGAGGAAATCACCAGATATCCCAGAAATCCAAGCCAAAGAGTTGCCCTTGGGTTCATCGGGCTTGGTTTGGTATCATGAGCATTGTAATGAGTAGAAGAATTTTCACTACAGAATTTAACTATCAAGGAGGGAGCATTCAATATTTGAAGAATTTCATCTCTTACACTGAAAGAAAAAAGAATGAAGATGAAATAACTGATGTTTGCTTCCCAAAAAGAAGACCAATATAAGGCGTGTTTTTTTATCGTTTTTCAAAAAAAGTGGCTTGAAGAAGTAAATTAGAGTTGGTCTCAAACTAAATATATTACATGAATAAATTTATTTATTTTTCTTTTTAGGATAATTTGACCCATGCCTTCTTCATAACAACATTTCTTCAGTTTTGATCAGCAAATTTCAAACAGCACGCATTGTATGGATCTGATATTTTGCAGGTGCTTTCTTAATAAGCTTTGAATTCAATGTCCTCATCCTTTTCTTTTCCAGTTTAAAAATCTGCTGGTGTAATTTTTAATCTTTTCAATGTTATAACATAATAACAGGGAGTGTTCGGAACATATGGATGATCTGGATGTCGCCAATTTGCTTACATCCAGCATCGCCAAACCACCTCCCTTCTACCAATCGGCGCACAGCTCTCTCTGATAAACCCTGCGTAATGCAGTATGCACAGTAGAATGTTCTTTACGGTGTATTGATACATACATTTGCTTTGTAATGTATCACTACGCGCTTCGTATGAACCTTTGAAACTTTTATAGCTGCTCTTGGCCTTAGGTGAAAACTTAAAACGCCTGTAAAAATTTATAAGAAATAATATATCAAGAAATACAAACAAATAAATACAATAAACGGGACGTAAAAAATAAAGGCATTCTCTTTCACGATTTATTTATTAATTATTCATTTTAATGTACTGAATATAAAAGTTTTTCGATTTATCTGTAACAAAAGTAAATTTAAGTGACCAGATTTCCTGAACTTCAAGCTGGGATGCTGTACATATTTTGAAAGGGGAGTACAAAAATACATTAATAAACAGTGAAAAAATGGATAACAAAAAATATATGTAAAAATCAGGAAGAGATTTTAAAAAAAAAAATGGCAAGAGATTAAAAGAAATAAAATTAACCTACAATCATTTTTATTCTTTTTTTTTCCAACTCACTCGTAAATTGTTGTATATCCAGTAAGAATTTCTTTTAACTGCACATTTTTCAAGGGATCTGATTTCTTCGCTATTAAAGAAATTTGTATAATTTTGTGCAATTTTTAACATACGGACATAACAGACCTTTTGAGAAGTTCGTTAAAACCGACGGATTGTTATATGCATGGTTCTTAATACTAGGGTTAGAATGTAACACCATATTCCTACATTCATGTGTGTATCGGAAAATGTAAACATATATTTTATCGTGATCATCTACTTTGAAACATTTCTTAAAAGAGTAGAAAAAAAAGAAAGTCATTAAATAAAAAAGTAATAAGTTACCTATTTA
>BGPR01039939.1:0-14132 GCA_013235015.1 Araneus ventricosus
TGAGAAAATGCTTTATTACATGTATCACATGCAAACGGTTTCTCTTTCGTATGTGTCCTAAAATGTTGTTTTAAATACCACTTATCAGAAAATGCTTTATTACATGCATCACATGCAAACGGTTTCTCTTTCGTATGTGTCCTAAAATGTCTTTCTAAATAGTGCTTATATCTAAATGATTTATTACATACATCACATGCAAACAGTTTCTCTTCCGCATGCGTAATTTCATGTCTTTTTAAAGTCCGCTTATGAGAAAATGCTTTATTACATGTATCACATGCAAACGGTTTCTCTTTTGTATGTGTGCGTAAGTGTGACTTTAATTGACCTCGCAAACCAAATTTTTTAACACAAAAGTCGCATGCAAACGGTTTCTCTTTCGTATGTGTAATAAAATGTTGTTTTAAATGCGACTTATCAGAAAATGCTTTATTACATGCATCGCATGTAAACGGTTTCTCTTTCGTATGTGTCCTTAAATGCCTTTGTAAGCTCTGCTTATAAGTAAATGATTTATTACATACATCACATGCAAAAGGTATCTCTTCTGTATGTATCCTTTCGTGTCTTTTTAAAGACTGCTTATCAAAAAATGCTTTATTACAAACATCACAAGCAAACGGGTTCTCATCCTTATGTGACATTTCATGTCTTTTTCAAGCCAGCGTATCATAAAACGCTTTACTTCCTACATCACATGAAAACGATATCTCTTTTCAGCGCGAAAGTGTACTTTCAATTCATGCCGCACAGAAAATGTTTTAATACAAAAATCGCAAGCAAACGGTTTCTCTTTCGTATGTTTCTGTAAATGTTCTCATACAGACGACTTATAAGAAAATGTTCTATTACATATGTCACATGAAAATGGTTTCTGTTTTGTATGCAACCGTAAATGAATATTTAATTTACTCCTCGTAGAAGATGCTTTATTGCAAATGTCGCACGCATGCGTTTTCGTATGATATACACAATGTTTCATCAACAGATTCTGCATAGAAAATGTTTTTCTGCAAATGTCGCATGCATGCAGATTCTGCTTCGTATGAGTTAATTGTTCTTTAAACTTTGTTGCTCAAAAAATACATTGTACTACATAAATCACAGGCGTATGTCTTCTCAAGTGTGCAAGTAAAAATATTATGTCTTTTTTTTATTATTATTCCGCTCTAAATACTTCTAGCTCTTGTCACAAATGAGCAATCTCTCCTTGCTTTAAATCTGAAAACGACTCCCTGCAAACTAATTTTCTTGCTGAATATCCGGTTTCACTTTGTACGAATCAAAAGATATGCCTTTAAATGTGTTTGCTGGGAATATGCTTTACTACTTGAGTCATATGCATAAATTTTCTCTTTTTGTATGCGTAGAAATATATATTCACAATTCGATGTTATTGAGAATAAACAATATAACATAAAATATAGAAAAATAAAATAAAATAGCACACACCTACAATTTTAAAAACATTTACTGGAGAATCATTCTTTATTTCATCTTGCTGGATTCCATTGAAGACAAGTCGTATTTTGCAGCCTATATCTCTGGATATGGAAACGGTCACACCTTCTAATCGTTGCCAATTTCCTTTGGCGATTCTGTAGCCGTTCTCTTTGTCAGGCACACTTCATTCGTCAAGTTGCTTCGCAATACAATTTCGGAAACTGAAAGAAATAAGAGAACTAATGAAATTATTCACATATTACCACTGAAAACTGTCAAAAGTATGGAAACGTTAAAAAAGATCTTGTGGCATTATCGCGGCATATGGCAGTATCTCGAATTGTAATTGCATGCAGATCGGATCCACCCCCTTTGAGATATCATCTATTCACCAATAGCGAGAAGCCTGTTTGGAGTACTTAAAGACAATGATTACTTCTTTTTACTATCTTCTTTTTTTGTATCATCTTACCGCTAGCGTGTTTAATGATGTTATGATTTAATTTAGGATTCTAATTTAGTTGTTGTTATATTAAATTTGTTATTTTGTTATGTAGTAGTCTTTCTTTGAACGTGTCACCAGCTCTGTGTTTCTCACAATGGAGTACTTTTGATATATGTGAATACAGGCATGATAGGTTGGGAAGCTGAGTAGTGAAAGTGTCAATCGTTCTATGTACCTTGATGCCTCAGTGACTAGACCAGTAAATCTCGCCTCTACATATGATGTTAATTTAACTTAACCTCGACATAGGCCTAGAAGTTATACTGGTGATCCGAGAATCCCATCGTGAGCTACACTGGTGATCTGGAAAATTTCATTGAGTGTTACACTCCCGAGTTCATTTTCATACTGGGAATTTACACTGTATCCTCAACTTGAATAACATCGGAAATATTGTAGTGATTACTCGTTTCACACTTCTGTTCTTCAATCATCTGCGATCGCAGTGGCTAAAAGATGCAGCGCCTTCAACTTTGAAGTTTGTAAACACATTCCTTTTTTCCACCGTTTTCTGATTTTGGATAAGTAAAGTCTTGTGTTTATTCTCCTGACCGATTACCCGTCCCTCAATGATTGCATGTTCTGACTGGTTCATTATCTAAAGTAGCATAATTTTAAAATTTTCATTTATCATTGTAATTGTTTTTTTTTAATATTATGCCTGAAACTTAAGCCGCAAGTCTTGCCCAGTGTTGAGCAAGATTCCCAACAACAAGAATTACATTCAAGGCTAAAGTTTTTTTGGGAAAATGATCCGGAGCCTTGGTTCTTTCAGGTCGAATCACAATTTGTGATTGCTAGTATTTCCAATGACTCTACCAAATTTCATGTAGTTGTTGCTGCTTTAAATTCAAACGTATTATTAAGTGTTAGCGACATTCTTAAAAATCCGTCTCTTGAGAACGCATATATTGCACTTAAGAATAGGGTTTTGCAACAGTTCGCACACGCAAAATTCAAATGAGCGTTTTCTGGACTCCAAAAGGGAGCGAATGTAAAAATTTACCTTTTCAATCTTTTAATACAGAAAAACGCTCCTTAAAACACTTTTATATTCAAAAACCAGTTTCGTCTGCTTGCCCGCCAAGTAACTGATAACGGAATCGGAATGCGTTGAGCTCGTTCGTCTATTTGATAGCATTTTATAATTACTGTTTCAGACACAAGGGGTGTCCGAAAAATCATTGGTTAATAATCATCACGTGACGATTTGGCGCCTTTCTTTATCTGTGTTTCTACTCAGGCCCGATAAAATTAGGTGACATGTTTTTTATTTTAGCCAGCGTCCTTCATATCAGTGGAAGCACGTTAAAATGAAATCGAAGTAAAGTAGATTTGTTTTATGGTGAGTTACATTTTCAAATTCTAAAATTGACCTTTAACGTATTTCATACTCAGGAATCTGTCCAGATATTTTTTATATGACTGTTATCTACGCAAAATCTGCAAAAACTTTGTTAAATGACCCAATTCCATTATGAACATATCCCTGACATATGTTATACTTGAACCCAAATTTAAAAATTCCTGAGACATTAAAAATACTAAGACATATCTTCATCCTAAATACATTATTTTATGACGCTTTATTTTTAGTAAATTATATATCAATAAAGATTATCCATTAGAAAGTTCAGGAAAAAATATATAATAATGAAAATTAATTTCATCCACTATCATATTAATCACACTAATCTGTGAATGCATGTTTTAAATGTGTTAATGTTTAAGTTGATTGCAGCAGTAATAGATAAAAGAATTTTAAAGTAAAACCTTGCATCCCCTAATTAAAAAAAATTAAACTGATAGTGAAATGAAATGCATAGTGTTTATTAATTTTTCATTATTTTAATATTTTGGACATTGTTTAATAATTATAAAGTATTTATAGATTCCATAAATATTTTCTTTTGATTTATGTGTTTGTTTTATTTGGGTTAAGATGTGTTCTGATCGGAATAGCTTCCATTAATTAGTTTTGAAGTACAACTTTGGGAGAAAAAAAATTGCAAAATTTAATTTGCCTGTCCACAAAATGTTTGCGTTTTGTCAGACTATTCTAATGAAAGTTTAGTTATCTAAATTATATCTAATACATATAATTAAAATTATATCTATGCACATTCTGCAAAAATTTGGTAAATGACCTCATTCCCTTTTGAATATACCCCTGACATAAAATTATACAAGAAAACAAATTTGAAACTTCCTGAGACATTAAAAATATTAAGACATCTTCATTCTGAATACATTGTTTTATGCCACTTTATTTTTTAGAAAATTATTAATCATTATAGATTATCCATTAGAAAGTTCAGGATGAATTTAAAATAACGAAAATTATCTTCATCCAATATATTAATCACACTTATTTTTATTCTATTATTTTAAAAAGTTTTGTCTCCTATTGATGTACCAGTTACCTAACTCAGCAAGTCATTTATGAACATAAAACTAGTTTTTATGATTATTAATTGTGCATTCGGATGAGTGTTTTTTAGTTTCATTTTTCCACTATTAGAATATTGGGGGGGGGCAGTACATTATTTTGGGTACAATTAGCTTTTTCCATTCCTCTCGCATCTTCATACTTCCCTATAAGAATGTACTCTACATGTTGAACTCGGTGCTGTAGGTTAAATATCTTTTATCTTTTAAGAAATTTGATTTTTTTTTAATTTTTAATTCTAGGTTATGCTATTTAAACATCGACACTGACATCTATAAAATGTCTGGAAATACTTGTTTCAAATGCCAAAAAGTTGTTGCAGATAGATTCTCTGAAGTAGATGGTATGACTGAATAAATAAAATTCATTTTTTCCATTGCAGAATAGTAATGAATTTGTTAACAAAGTTATATAATGCATAACTTCTTTACTAAATATCATGGTTTTTTTTCATAGAAGCATAACTGTGTTTGTGTGAACTAATTAAAAATTATCATATATTTAGGAAAATCCATCTATTAATGACATAATATAGCTATAAATGCTTTGCAACTTACACTAAAAAAAATTACACAATTTTTTATGAATATTTTTATTTCTCTCATTCATAAAGAGCTAACTTTTGCTTTAGTTTAAAATTTTGCATGCCATTGCTTGGTTAGTAACTCAAGAATCTTACTGTAATTTTTATATAACAGTTATATTTAATAACATTTGGAAGGTTACTATTTGAGGTCATACTTCATAGTTTAATTGCTATGCCTTTGCCTTAGGCTTACAGAGGTCCTATGATATACAGTAAAAACTTAACTAACTGGCATGCTCGGGAAACACCGCTTTCCGGATACCTGAAAAGTCCGGATAGTTGAGTGTGATGGGAAAAATTAGGGAGGGAGGTAGATTGTAGCCTTTTTTATATATATGTATTTTCAGTCAAATAATTTGACTTTGTCATTTTGAAATGTGCATAAAATATAATTTTTAAGAATACTTCTGTATCATCATAACATTGTATTTACAAAACATGTTATGAAGATTTTAATTTAGCATTGATGATTTTTTAAAAAAAGGCATGTTCTGTAGCCAAATTTTTTACCGTAAATATAGAGATTGTAAAAACTGCTGACGAAACTGAAAAATATTCTACTCGGCAAGCATAATAACTCTTTTAAGTTATCATAAACGAATCCCAGATTGAATATGAAAACTAATTATCTTTATAAAAAATCGCAAGGGTTATTGCGCAATACGAGAGCCTCCAATTCTCCCGCACGTGATATTACGTAATCAGAATCAACATCTGCTAATATTCGCAGAGTAAATAAATAAAGGAAAAGAAAGAGACTTACCAATCTGGAGTAACACCCCATGAGCTTTTTTTTTTACCAATTCTGTCCTTTTACTTTCTTTTTGTTTTGTTGTCGATTTCGCTTTTCGGCGAAAGATGAGGACCTCTTATTTTTTGGCTCTCCCTTTTGCTTTTGAACTCCCCTCCCATAAAATAAGTATATACGTTGCAGTACTGAATATTGCTTTTTTTTCCCCCTCTGTGTGGAGCGGACGTTTCATTCCAGAAATAAATTGTCGGCATGGGCACGCATGTGCAAAATTTTGGCGCATGGATGTAAAATTTTTAGAAAACAAAACTCATTTTCTAATTTTTCTGGTTAGTTGAGCTTTCCGGATACTTGAATGCCGGATAATCGAGAATTTACTCTACTTCAAAACAAAAAGTTAAATATTGTATAAAAATTTGCAATTATGTGTGCAAAACAAATGGATGTGTCTCATCTTAAAAATGATAACAATCATAATAGTATGGTGTACGGAGTACGTGACAACATCTAATTCCATAATTTGTTCAAAAAGTTCATTCAAAAGTTTTTTTTATGTTTTTTAATGAGTTTTAAAATGCATGTATGCAAAAATTAGGAAAAAGAAATAATGAACTTTCATTATTGGAAAATTTGTTTTTGTATAAGTATAGCAGAAAGAAACTGTTAGGAAAAAGATAAATTAATTATAATATGTTGTATTTACCTTTTCTCGGTTTTTCCTGACCTTAAGTTTTCAAATGTACGCAATAAACGCCTACATAAACAAAAGCGTAGTTCGCTTCTGTTCATTCCCGAGAAATTGTTTTATTAATCATTAAACACATTTCTCTTAATCTATAAACATATCAGTATTATAAATAATAAAGTTCATAATCTCGTGCTGTATTAGTTTTGTGCGAGATTAAATTATAATTAGATGCGATCATCTAATTAGCATAAGATCCCGATATTTATGTTTCCGAGTCGTAACTACCACATTGTACACAAATGATTATGCAAATCTTTCTCACGTGATCGCCAGAAGATTGTATAAAAGCGATTGCAAGCATTTTGTTTTGCCTTTCATTCTCTTTGCTTTCGCTGGCTGGCTGATTCACGCTGCTGTTGTTAAAATGAGCATGTAAATATTTTTCTATTTTTAAAGTTGTACTAGTAACTTTGTGCTTTTATATTTTTTGTTGCACTTAAAAGTAATAAATGCTGTTAGCCGTAAATATTGTTGATTCTGATTTTAATCAACTAAAAGTTGTTACATTAAAAGTCATATTAGCATTCAATTAGATTTAAAGGCCACTGCGTAATTATAGAATTTCTTTGAAGTAAAAATACAGCCAAATTTTTACGTAATATTTTACAAAGAGATAGAAATCTCATTAGAAATTTACAAAGGAAATGGCTATCGTTTATAATTTATTTGATTACCAAGTGAGATTTTTTGTGTGTGTGTGGGGGGGGGTTAACTTTTATGTGTTTATTTGTGATTTAGTTCTTTGTAAATAACTGAATTTGTTTTCGGAAATCTGTGTAATAGGTAGGAATAGTTCTTTATAGAAAATTGCACCTTATTGGTTCACAAATAGTAGAATGTTAATTAATTTTAGTTAGAATTTTACCAAAATGTAAAATTGTATGTAAATATTAGGAATCACTTTTTTATGTGCGCAATGTATTTAAATAAATTTGACCAAATTAAATAGTTATTGGTCGAGAAATAATGAGCTATGTTTGATTGCTAGTGAGAGTTTAGTGTGTAATAATTTTGCTTGGATTTTATCAAAATATAACCACATACACACAGCAATTGGTAAAAAACTGTAAGTTTTTCATTTTTTTAAAGGTAATTTTCTAATGATTTGTGCAATTGAGTATAAATGTAGTAGTTAAAAATTCAGACACTTTCTTAATGTATTTAAAACTGCCTTTACACCAACAACATTTATACACTCTAGTGAGTGACATTTTGATTTCATGAAAATATAGTATAATAATTTTAAATTTAATTGTAATACATTTATCTTCTTTCTCTTCAAATTTATTTTAAGCTTTTAACCCATGTGCAGGTCTGATCATCTTTATTCGGTACTTATAATCTATATATATAATTCTCTTACGTGGTGACGAAAAAGGGTCGAATTTTTTAATCACTGTTTGGCAACAGCTCACAAGTTTGTTTTGTTTACATCGATCCGACGATTGTAGCTTGATTTGATCCGAGACAACGAAATTTTTCAAAATAAGTTTAAGCCGAGCAGATTCAATTATAAATCGAAATTGTCGAAAAAGAGAACTGTTGAAGAACTGAAACTGTTGAGGAATCTTTCCTAAGACAATCCAATCTCAATGTACAAAATAGAGTCAGCGTTTCTGTGTATGGAAAGAAGTTCCCGTTCTTTTATCCATGTAGCGGAGATTTTTTCATGATTATTTCTGTGAAAAAAAAGCATGTTTAAAATTTTGGTGTCAAAAGCAAGAATTTTAGAATTTTTTTTTAATTTTGAAAAAAGGCTGTTTTGCTAACGCTATGAAGGTAAAAGTAAATAATTATTATGGGTTATAATTCTAAATAGTGAATCTGAACATATTTAGAGCCATTTGTCAGTTTAAAGTGTTCTTTCTAAGCAAAAAGTTTGTAAAATGGGTTAACTCATCTTTTTTAACACATAAATATATACCAGCGAGAAAAGTTACATCTTTCTTGACTAAATAATTATTGCAGAGAGTGTGCATACATGTGGTGAAGCTTTGCTGAGCAACAAGTCATTGAGAAGTGTGGATATTTAAAAGTTTGTTGGAATGAAGTCAGGGCTAATGAAACTCTTCAAAAAACATTCAATTGTGTGTACCAAGAGGTTTTAAGTGCCCGATTTCTGAATGATGAAAACATTTTTATTTGTAAACATTTTATCATACATTTTAGCATTCAAATTTCTTTTTAACATTTACATACATATGGTATAAAGGTAAAATTTTAATTATATAATTTGATTTTTTAGTTTTTAGTAATTAAAAGTTTAGTTTTTAAAAAAGAATTTAGTTAGAACTTCCTACTATTCAAATAATTTAAATTTACTTTTAGTAATTAATGTATTTATAATTTCCTATTACTAGCAGGCACTAATAACTGTACAGCGAGCGAAGCAAGCTAAGATCATGTAGTGGTCCCAAAAGAATCACAGCATGATTCTTGGGGGTTGACGAGCAGAGCGAGTAGGGGGTGTAACCCCCTAGTAAGTTATTATTCTGTAATTTATCATCAGCTTGATTCTTTTTCATTAAGCATTTTTATAAGATTTGTCATCTTGGTTGTTATTGTAGGAAGTGTAATACTTGGTTGTACTACAGTGAATTCATGTAAAGATGTATTTTTATGTTGTAATAAAAGTATAAAAATACTATGCTGGATTTTTTCAAAATTCTGAATACTTTAAGTGATGTATTAAGGACAAATAACTGGCGTATTGTGTGCTTTAGATGTTCTTAAAGGATAATTGGGTTCTTGATATTTCAGGCTTAAAAAACAAAATTGAAAATTATTCATTAATGATGAAAGGAAAACACTGCATAATCATACTTAATTATAATGTTACCAAGGCCAATTTTAGTTACAAAAACACATTAGATAAATTATATTTAGACATAAAATTTATACGTGAAATCAATAGTAATCTATGGATTATATTAGGACGTTTTTTAAATATTTTTTAATTTTCAAAATCATATCTGTTTAAAATAATGCATTTAAACACAGTATATTCACAGAAGGCTCATAAAAAAAAGCTATCTAAATGCTATAACAATTAATTCCACACCTATTTATATGCAAATAATATTTATGTGTACATAAATGATTATCCATCATCAACCGCAAAAAAAATGTATAAGGTAAGTGCTCCAGTAGTGGGCCACTTGAATTTTAAGTTGAAAAACAAGAAATTCCAACATTCCAATGAAATAAGAGATCTGCCTCTGGTAGGCTGAAACCCTTATCAACTAAATACCAAAGGCACAGCCTTCATTTCCTGTTCAGTTAGGAGCTAGAAAGTTTGTTGCTGAAGTTGGTCTCTGAGAGAAGCATTTTTAGCTTATTCTTAGTGATTTCCTTAAGAGGTAACTCTTCTTTCAACTAATTTTTAGCATACATTCTATTTGTTTTTAAAATGAATTGTTATTGATATTATTTGATTATCTAATGAATGTATTATAAACTATCTTTAAATTAAATAATATTGATAATTTATGGATAGTGAAGGATGGCCCACTTTTGGATCAATGTTTTACTAAATGCTCCAGTAGTGGGCCTAGGGAGGCCAGTACTGGAGAACATGCTTTCTCTCAAATAGACTGTTTTGTGATGTTTAAATAAGAAGGTTTTATCTTGTAAAGTCTTTTTATTTAATTAAATGTGCTTTATTTTTATCAGAACCAGTAGTACCACAAGGCCCACTTCTGATACACTAATAGCCCACTACTGGTACACTAATGGAACATTCTGACCAATTACTTAAATAATAACTATTTTATAGTACTGTTGAGGAAAAGACTGATATTCAAGAATTAGTTGGGCTCTGTAACGAGGCAGACAATAATAACTATCGCATTACTGGACCATCGAAAAATATTCCATCACCATTTAAAAGGGCTCTTTTCTGGCTGTAGAAGGAAGATGATAAAAGAAAAAAAAGAGTTATTCAACATAAAATATCAAGATTTAATATCCATAATGCCCCGAACAGAATGAAAGATCGATAATTAACATACACCTTTAATAAAAAAAATTGGCTGTTAGAGAAAAAATGTAAATCTCATGTGACTAAAATCTATAAATAAACGATTTCACCTATATGAAGCCATTTTAATTGCATTTTTATAGTGTATAATGTTAATATATTGTTATTATTACTAAATATAATGATTTTATTCTTTTTTCTTTGGCACAATTGACAAATCTGGGTGGTCCACTTTTGGTATGCCCACTACTGGTACATCAAAAGTTTGCTATGCCCACTTCTGGTGCATAGGAGTGATCTAAGTTTTTAATTTTTTAAAAATTATATTACAATTATTTTGATATTTCAGGTGATTATTATTTTAGATAAAAGTTTGAACAAACATAAAAAAATACAGATTAGCGAAACTTCTCAAAAGTTTAGATGATAATTGAGGAAATACCCTTAAGTGGCCCACTACTGGAGCATTTACCTTATATAAATAAATAGACTTTTAAGGAGTATAGGCATCTAATTATTAACAAACTAAACACAATAAAATTAATTGCATGAAAGTTTTTAAGTTACTAGATATTAGCTCTATAAACTAGAAATTTTCTCTGCATGAAAATCAAATAAACAAGAATTCATTTCTATAATTGAATGTTATTCACACTATAGTTGTACAGCTTGTAAACAGATAAAACTAATACACAACAACAGTTATCACTTTTTTTACAAATATTACACAGTATATAAAAAATGATTTAAAATTCTTAACATGTAAAATACAAATTTAAAAAAAAAATATTTCAGTAATAATATTGCAGATATTAACTGGTATTTAAAAAAAGACTGAGCATAAATACTTTATATTTAAAAAATTATACTAAATACCATGTATTGTTCTTGAAGTATACAACTTTAGGTTACCCTCTCAAATGCAAGGTGACATTTGCCTTCAACTCTTTGAAGCATGGTGGGTTATTTCCTCAACCACTCTGAAAAATGCAGCATTCTTGCTGAATAGCGCTTATTATAAAAACCATACAATAGCAAAAACACGCAGATTCATTTTTAGAAATTGAAAAAATATTAATAACACCATTTTTCAGCTTCCTAAAGCGTTTAATCAATCCTTACACTGACACGTGTACAACAATGCATCTTATTGTCTTCCTTGGCCCAAAAGAGTTAAGTAAAATGCAAATGGCATAACTTTCAAAAAAAAAAAAATGTTACAAATGAACAAAACTGAAACATTTGAAAAATTTACATATAATATTATGCACAATACATGTCGATAAGAAACAACTTAATTATAAAATATAGTTGCTTGAAAATAATGATTCTTTATGTTCCTGAAAATGCATTTTTTGAAAAATATATAAGGAATATGTGCGATTAATAGAATATCCTAAATCCAGACAAATAAAAGAGAAATAACAATTTCTTTATATGTTATTGAAAGCCAAACTACTGAATAAATATTCTCTGAAATTCACACACAAATACTATGAAGCATAAGGTTTTAGGAAAGTCTCAAAACAATCAATTTACTAATTATATTTTATTAATTAAAAACTAGGTTTTTACTAAGCATGCACATTTCAAGCTATTTGGTTGAACAACCTGGAATGCCAAACAATATCAATAGCAGACAGAGAAAATATGCTCCTTTGTTTTTTAAAAATTGTTTGATTCATCTGATAATCTTATTTTAATGAAAAAAATTATATAACATGATAAAAGGATCTTCTGTTTCATAATATTTTACATTAAAAATATTTAATATTTTTATCCTGAATAATGCTGACTATATCGGCCAGTTTTTCAATATAAGAAGGTCAAATTCTATATACAATTTGTTTCCTAAAAGATATAATAATAAAGATATTAAATTTAAGAGCTTTAATTGCAAAGTCAAGAGTTTAATTACACAGTAATAGACGTAAATAGTAAATGGGCAAGGCCACTCAACTATCAAGACAATTTTGCTAAGCCTAAAAGTTGATGAACAATCATCCCTAAAGTTATAAATGTTTAATAACAACATTTTTTAAACCTCAATGATGAGAATATCTTAGATTATCTACAATATTTTTCTTTGTATTTTTATGGCAAGAGATTATTATGCGCAAGATTAATTATTTAATAATAAAAATTTTAACTACTTGCTTAAATGTGGAGGAAATCACCAGATATCCCAGAAATCCAAGCCAAAGAGTTGCCCTTGGGTTCATCGGGCTTGGTTTGGTATCATGAGCATTGTAATGAGTAGAAGAATTTTCACTACAGAATTTAACTATCAAGGAGGGAGCATTCAATATTTGAAGAATTTCATCTCTTACACTGAAAGAAAAAAGAATGAAGATGAAATAACTGATGTTTGCTTCCCAAAAAGAAGACCAATATAAGGCGTGTTTTTTTATCGTTTTTCAAAAAAAGTGGCTTGAAGAAGTAAATTAGAGTTGGTCTCAAACTAAATATATTACATGAATAAATTTATTTATTTTTCTTTTTAGGATAATTTGACCCATGCCTTCTTCATAACAACATTTCTTCAGTTTTGATCAGCAAATTTCAAACAGCACGCATTGTATGGATCTGATATTTTGCAGGTGCTTTCTTAATAAGCTTTGAATTCAATGTCCTCATCCTTTTCTTTTCCAGTTTAAAAATCTGCTGGTGTAATTTTTAATCTTTTCAATGTTATAACATAATAACAGGGAGTGTTCGGAACATATGGATGATCTGGATGTCGCCAATTTGCTTACATCCAGCATCGCCAAACCACCTCCCTTCTACCAATCGGCGCACAGCTCTCTCTGATAAACCCTGCGTAATGCAGTATGCACAGTAGAATGTTCTTTACGGTGTATTGATACATACATTTGCTTTGTAATGTATCACTACGCGCTTCGTATGAACCTTTGAAACTTTTATAGCTGCTCTTGGCCTTAGGTGAAAACTTAAAACGCCTGTAAAAATTTATAAGAAATAATATATCAAGAAATACAAACAAATAAATACAATAAACGGGACGTAAAAAATAAAGGCATTCTCTTTCACGATTTATTTATTAATTATTCATTTTAATGTACTGAATATAAAAGTTTTTCGATTTATCTGTAACAAAAGTAAATTTAAGTGACCAGATTTCCTGAACTTCAAGCTGGGATGCTGTACATATTTTGAAAGGGGAGTACAAAAATACATTAATAAACAGTGAAAAAATGGATAACAAAAAATATATGTAAAAATCAGGAAGAGATTTTAAAAAAAAAAATGGCAAGAGATTAAAAGAAATAAAATTAACCTACAATCATTTTTATTCTTTTTTTTTCCAACTCACTCGTAAATTGTTGTATATCCAGTAAGAATTTCTTTTAACTGCACATTTTTCAAGGGATCTGATTTCTTCGCTATTAAAGAAATTTGTATAATTTTGTGCAATTTTTAACATACGGACATAACAGACCTTTTGAGAAGTTCGTTAAAACCGACGGATTGTTATATGCATGGTTCTTAATACTAGGGTTAGAATGTAACACCATATTCCTACATTCATGTGTGTATCGGAAAATGTAAACATATATTTTATCGTGATCATCTACTTTGAAACATTTCTTAAAAGAGTAGAAAAAAAAGAAAGTCATTAAATAAAAAAGTAATAAGTTACCTATTTA
>BGPR01039940.1:0-14132 GCA_013235015.1 Araneus ventricosus
ATATACAAAACGCGCTTATCTGCTACCATGAACAGATATCCGAATATTCAAAACGCGCTTATCTGCTATCAGGAATAGATATCCGAACCTATGAAGTACCTGACAAAAGCCGCCACCGTATAAAATGAAATAATTGTAGTAATAATATTTGCTTGTCTTTTTTTTCTACTTTGTACTAATAGTTTAAGACTTCTACCTTGGCAGAAATATGTGATTATTTTATTAATGCTGTGGTTTTCAATCTCCAAATGTCTTCCAAATAAGAATAAAAACTTTATTTTGAGGAAATTAATTGATGAAAATTCTAAAAGATTCCTATGTTAAATATTTAGTTGCAATAACAATTTCAAAAACATAACATTACTATCGTTTCAACGAACTTTCTCCTGGTATATTTGAAACCCATCATTCTGTAAAACAATATTCTAAATCATCCAATTTTTCATTTACTTTACTCATTCAGATCATACCGAACTGCACGCTTTCTAGAAGAAAAAGTAAGCTCATTTCTTTTTAAATTAAATCTATTTTTAACTGTCGATACGATATTGATTTTACCATAGAAACACGAAGATTTAGATAAATGAATTCTAAATCAACTTAATTATGAATTGCTTGCACTTAACTAACTTCTCAATAACTAACTTCTCAAAATGCGAAATAAAGGAATTACAATTTATTTTTTTAAATTAGTTTAACTCAATGTCAGCTGTGTTTGACGGTTTTACTTGCAACATTCCATATTGTTCCTAATTCCTACAGATGTTGAAAATAAATTGCAAGTTTTAAATTTCTTTACTTAAACTTTCGTGATTATCAGCTTTTTGTGTGCTGTTAAAGCTGATAAGCTTATCGACTTACTTGAAGCTTAGTGGCACGTTTGAAACATCGGTGCAAATCTGACGGTTTTATTAAGTTTCTTCCCAAGCAGCTTTATTAATTTTTCAAGGTTTTATTACTTCTTATCGTTCGATTATTGTATATTCTAATACAATATATCCTCTTTTTTGCCCCGTACATACTCTTATCTCTTGCTTAATCCGTTGCCACCCAACTTAAGTTAAAGCATAGAATTCAGCCAATTTCTTTTAAAATTATGTTAAAAACACCAAGATTGAGTTAACTACGAAATTAAACTTCATCCCTATCAATGTTTGTGTTTTATGGTATGTTTTTTCAGTAGAAAATCATTTTAAAAGGACTTTGACATTTTGACTTCACAATCTTGCTAACGGGTAGCATAAGTCAGTTGAAACCGGAATACATATTGACTTGTTAGTCAAAGCAAAAAGACACGATAGAAAGAGATAGTTTTATCTGCGCAAGTGAAATGTAACTTAAATTGCTTAACTTAATAAAAATTAAATTGTAATTTAAATTAAATAAATTGCACTCAGGGCGCTAACGGGATAAGCGATTCACATCGGCTTTCCAAGATTATGAAGAAAAGAAGGTCTCTTTAATGTAGCTTAAATTGTCTGGATTGATGCGCATAGTGACGGTATGCTTAGTCTGAGCAATAAATGTGTTATCTAAGATAAAAAAATTATTTATAAAATTAGATTACTTCAATCTTTTTCGAATTTAAAATATTCCCAATTTCGAGAAATCAATGTTGAAAACATCTCTGGAAATCCGCAGAAGCCACTTGTCAGTTGCATCGTCCTTTCATGTTTAATAGGTTCCTATTTCCCACTGCCACCACCGGTAGACGATTTTTGAATTTCAGATATAAAACAAAATCACAGACCTCTAAGTGTAGAGAATAGGGACGTTGATCGAATTACGGCCGGAAACGTGCAGCTTATCATTGCTGATTGCGCTGAACTTAGGCCCGATACTTTCAGTCAGTTTTCTCAGTATCCTTTTCGATTTCCAATTCATTTAATTAACAACAGAATAAATTTTTTCCGATTTCACTATACAAACAATCATCCGGACAAAGAATCAACGATCAAGAATCACTAGATATCGAACACGTTTGACGTTTCCATCAGCACATGAGTTAGGTCATCATATCCTTGCAATATTCACGGCCCTCACTGAAATGCTTGATCCACTGGACTAAGTCCGATTTCATCAGTGTGTTATCTTCAAGAACGGCCCTAACAACATTTCAAAAATTTTCCGAGAGATTCTTTCCGAAGTTTCGCCACAAGTTGGATGTTGAGTCGGTGTTCCTCTGTTCATTAACTCTTTAATCCCAAGGCGACTTTTTACCTCGAGCCCGTTTAAAACCAGGACTTTTGGAAGGATGCGACATAACTTGGACTCTTTCAACCTGGGTAGTCATTTACCCCACGACCCCACCCTATAAGCTTCCCTTAAAGCGAATGGAAATGTGCTGTGATGGGCAAGGATAATTGGACCCCGTATCCTGCTTATCTCCTACACGATTTCATAATCTTACCTCCTCTAAAAAGCAGCGAAACGCCTCAGGCTGGCCTTCGTCGCTGTTAAGGGGAGATTTCTAGGCCACCCCGGACCGCCTCTCTCGGTATGAGAGGGTTAAACTTCAGAATTGATAAAGACAAGGCAAAAAAAAGAATTGCCCGTATCAAGCTTCACACTTGACTCGACAATCCGATGGCCACTACCCAGAAAGCAATTTTAATTTGCATCAAAATTGCAGCAAGGTTGACACGACAAGAGTGCAAGCTTGCAGAAGTGACGAAGTCACCACGCGACGAACTTGCAGCAAGCTTGCCATGTCAAACTCATTGCAAACATAGCGAAAACAGAGTACGAAAAAAATCTCAGATTAGAACTCGCGACCTACCGCTTCCGAAGCTGACGCTTTAAACACTCGGCCAGATAAACTGTAAGAGGAGAAGATAGATTTCGCTAATAGATCGCGCATACGATTTATTTTAAGCTCTTTTCTTGATTTCATTGATTTTTTAAATTTTTTGTTGAGAACATGATTTGAAATCAAAGAGAGAGGGTGATTTTCGCTAATAACTACGTTTTGCTAGAAGAATAAATTATGAAATTAGGTTTCAAAAGTAATTGCTTTTAAAATTTGACAAAAGGAAAGTTATTTTTTTTCAACAAACATTGACTGTTTTTTATGTTTAATTTTGTTTATAAACGTTAAAATTTCAACATTAAGAAAAAGGCGATATAGTTTTCTTTAAAGTGCGAGTTCTATGTTTAGTAAAAAGATAGAAAATGTTTCAAAATTTTTTTTTATAAAAAAGTTAGTTTTTTCACAAATTATCATTGATTTATTGAATTAATAAAAATAAGGACGGTCTAGGAGATGCTATTAAAAATCGGATGTTTTTTTTTAAACAGGGACAAAGATAATTATCTCTTTGTGCTATCATCTTTGCATCAAACTTGTTTTGCAAACTTACAGCAAGCTTGCATTGCAAGGAGGGGTGGCGCTAGTTGTCACGGCGAACTTCAGGCAAACTCGTTTTGCAAGCGAGGGTGGCGATTCTGCATTGTTAGTTTGACACAAGTTCGCTTCAAGCTTGACGCGTCAAATTTGCCATGACAATGTAATATCAAGTCAAAATCAAACTTGCTGCAAACGTACGTCCTATCTGGGTACCACACCGGTAAGTTTCCAGTTACAAGAACAGAGAGTGCTCATGGGAGAAATTACATCAAGGTTACACTAGTAACTTAGTTCTTGTCTTTAATGGACAGTCTACGTACATCCACTGTCCATAATTTGTGAATTTTTCGTGACTGTGCCTTTCCATTGCTGCCATTCTTCGGTTTTAAGTACTTCTAAATTTATTTCCCGTTTTCGTTCCGTTTCGAATTTACTGGATAGTTGTTTTCGGGAGATGTTTCTACGCCACTTCAGCAGAAGATTGTTTGATATTGAGAATTAAAATTCCTCCCAACAAGCGTACAAGGTACTCTTAGTGGAATTTCGTCTCAAATTAGAATCCTTTGATACTGAAAACGAAACTTTCCCACTGAACTATCTTGAACTTCTCCGCTAGAAATAATAAAGTAAAGATAATGCATTAAACAGTTTTAATCATCTTGCTGCTGAAATTTTTATCGTTCATACGGAATTTGTTCTAGGAAAAGATAACTACAATTAAACTATAAATTTGCAATAAATCGTTCAATTTTTTATGATCCACGGGTACTACCGACCAAATATATAAAGTTCTGAGTACTTTGGTTTATACACACACACAAATAAAAATACAACTGTACCGCAAAAATATGTTTGGCGAAAATTATTGTCTCTGAATTATACTAATATCAGATCGGATATGAACAAAAGTAAATCTATAATAACATACTAAGTAAAATATTAGAAATCACCAAATCATACTGCAAAATCTAAATGTAAAATCTCAATGAAACATATATAATATTTCTCTCTATATAAAAATATAAACCGATATCACAGAATCTAGTCAGTTTTATCTTAAATTTATCATTATGTTATATCAAAAATTTATTGAGGTTCAAAACTGTAAACTTAAATTTGACAAATATGAAAATATTTTATTTCTGTCATTTATAGACGACGGCACGAAATAATAAGTAAAACTTGGTTTCATTTTGAATAGTTTTAGCTGGATATTCATTTTCAAAAGCAAATTTTCTCAGTACTATTGTGGATAGTGAGTTATTTCTTTAATTATAATACATATTTGTACCATGTTTAGCTTTTATTGCATAAATAGCAATCCTACATTTCATGTCTCAGTTTCACTGTAGGGTTTTATTGCAGAAGCAAGTGTTAAATCATTCATTAAAATGTTCGCCATCGCATAGTTTAATTATAGCCAATGCATTAAGAGAAAATGTAAAGCTGAAAATTTAGTTAGAAGTTGAAAGGAGCTTTTAAATAATATTAGCAATAAGTAAGTTATCTAGCTTAATAAATCTACTCTGGCAAATTTTTATTTAGCATTAATGAGTAATATTCTGTCACCGAAAGCTAAAGCAAATATTATTGCGATTAGTGGTTGTGAAGTGCTGCATAAATTTACTTACGACAAACAATCACAGCATAAGCGAATAAAACCCCAAAAGGAAAATTTTCACATTAGTAGAACTTTTAGTTCGGTTGTCATGAGTTTAATCTTTCATTTAATTCTTTTGCTGCAAATTTTGAAAGCACTTACATTAAACCTTTCAGAAGTGCAATTAGAAAGTTATATTGAATGCTAAATTAGAAAGTAAACCCAGCTTTATTTAAAAGTCATTTGCATCTGAAATGCATTAGCGAATTACATTAGTTCGAGAGATTTTTGTAGGTTTATTTGCAATATCAATGGACATTTTTTCCTGTATTTTTCATTTAAAATTGAGTTGCTATTTAATGGGTGGTGAAATAAATTTTTCGGAAGCCTAATTAACGAAAGCAAAATTTTGGAAGGTTTATTTTTGTTAAGAAATAATGTAGTTTCCAGTAGCTGCTGGAATTAGTTTAGATAACTGTAACTGTTTTTTCACAGTTTCAAAGGTTCTACACATGCGCATTCAAACGCATTTGCAGTATTTCGAGAAATATTATATTTTGGTCCAGAAACTGGCATTTTCACCTGAAAATTAATATTTGTTAAATCTTTGTTACATGAAAGGTTTACAAAAGCATGTTGAGAGAAAGTGAAAGTATGAAACACGATGTGAATGATATATATTTTATTAAAATATGGTTTCTTGTATTATTAACCGAGTGATCAAGTTTCAACACGACCATTCGACATTTCGCCTATTTTTCTGTAAAAGTCACGTTTCTCTATGAAAGTCTCTATAAAGTGAATGTGTCCCAATCTTTTTAAAAACCACTTATGGGTATGAAATTTTATTTTTCTATTCCGTTTCAAGATGGCGGCCGTTTTAATAACTTCAATATTTGGCAAGCCAATAGCGAGTTTGGCACCATTAAACCATCTGAATCATTTTGATAATAGCGAGACATTTAATTGTAATTTTGTTAATACTGATAAAAGTAGGCATTTAATTGTAATTCTATGAATGCGTCTTCATCTCTCCATCCTTTTCTCTGGAGACGGAAGGTCTCGTTTCACCAGTTCAACATTGAACTTTGCCTCCTTTTCAGCCCATCATCAAGATCCACCCTGTTTTATCTTCTTCAAATAGAGTTCCATCAGTTAACTCTTCTTCAAAATCGAACTTATTAAAACTCTGTGCGGCGCATCTCTAAGCTTTTGTGTACATTTTTATGTTATTTTTATTATGGTATTAATTTGTTTTTAATCTTTTTTCCTTTCATTTTTTTTGTTCCTGAATGTATTTTTTTTTTACTCTTCGTATAGTTTTTTCATTGCATTTAGTTTTTATTATTGTCCAGTTATTTCATGTTTAACTGTGTAATTTTGTGTTTTTTCAAAGTTTTATTTTACTCTGTGTAACCAAAATATTTTTATAATGTATAGCGCAATAGGAATCCTTCCTAATACAATATCTCATGTTAACATTTGTAAACTTGTTACTTTTTAATTAGGCAGCGGTGTAGAGAAGTGTCAAGTTTTAAGATAGGTCACCCCCTCGGGTGTTGTGATTTTCCTTCCGCTTCATCTCCACGGCACTGTTTAAATAACCTTAAGGTTATAGTTGCAGGGGCATGGAGTTATGTTATGTTATGTTATGTTATGTTATGTTATGTTATGTTATGTTATGTTATGTAAATCTATGAATACTCATAAAAGCAGAAACTTGTGTAAATAACTTCCATTCGGAAAAAAGATGGCTAAATCTTTATACTCTGCAATGAAGAGCAGTTATTATATTTAATTTCATTTTGGGTGGAGGTCTATTGCTCACAGAACTACAAAGTTAATTTAATTGATTTTAGAAAATGTAGTATATGCGGCAAACACATTCAATGAAATTATCAAACGTACGTTGAATCTAAAATTCAATTGTAAAGCTTCAATACTTTATATATCTGAATAAATGAAAGTGAAAATTCATAACTAATTTGTACGCTATAGAAATCCAAATTATTGAATTATAGTTTCATTTCAAACATACTATTGAATTAATTCATATTTTACTCCTAGATACTATGAACCATAAAGAGGGTTTTAACGAAGCTTCGGGATAATTAATTTAATAATTTTGTTTTATTACTAAAATCAATATTCTCATGCATTCTATTTTTAATGCTGTTATTCCAATTCAGCAATGCATCCTAGATACTTTAAATCCTCTTATTCATTTGAATTATTGTTAGTTAAAATTTGCATCAATCTTTGAAAATGGTTAATAACTCATAGAAAAAATATCTTCTGCTTGTTTTTAGAAGTTTTTTTTTTACTAGAGGTTTACGAGCTCCGAAAAGAAATTATAAGATTTAAAAATTGTTTGGTGCAATATTATTTTCATTTGAAATAAAATAAAAATTGCAGATTATAAAAAGATTTTGTATTTTACAATATTTTATAAAAAGGTATAATTAACGTTAAGAAATATATTACATTTTTTAAATAAAGATTTTATTTATGTGCGTATTAACATTTCGTCGTGAATGTGTAATATAAAGATGTATTTAGAGGAAGCATGCATAATTTTTAGATGATAAATATATAAAAAAATATTTTTCTATTGTTATCTTACTACTTTTCAATTATTACCAAGCTTAATTAAAGTTGAAACTATTTTAATGCCTAGAAACGTAGAGTATATCAGATAGTTCGTATATAAAACCGACTAATCTGCATTCCAGAACAATTAATTTTTAATTATTTCTTAATTAGAGTATTGAATGATATATCCACCCACCCACACAAGATAGAAAACAAAGGTTATTGATGCAATTTTCATATTAAAATTATTGATTTAATGCGATAAAATAACGTGATTAATACGTGATTTTAAAATTATTGTATAATTAAGAATATCGAAAAAAGAAAACATTTTTTCTAAACTATTGTCTACTGTATCCTTTCGAAAGCATCCATTGATGTGATTAATTTATTTGAGAATTCCTTTTAGTCCAAAAATATAGAATTATTGATCATTTTACTAAGAAGAACTGTTTTGTTATTATATGAAACAAGAGATTTATTGCGATCATATTATCAATGGTATTATTAAGAATAATATATGTCTCAAATCATCTCCAACCAGCGGGAGTGTTCTCCCCTAAACTTTCTCGTATACTACCCCAAAAAGGTGCCGTTTCTCCTTCCCCCGCCTGGCTAAAAAAATTCGAACCTACTGTCATCCAGAATCCAATGACTATCAGAAGGTTTTTCATTATAGTGATTGAAAAATATCTAGTTAAAGAATCGCACACTGCTAGGTTTCACTCTTGCCGTCTCAAGGACAAACTGACGCAATTCGCTCCTTTAGCCTGCACAGAAGATTGCTTCCAGTACGCATGCGCGTGGAGATGACGGATTGGTTTCAATAGTAAATTATACAGACCGACAGACAGTCAACCCTTTGCCGGATTTCGCCGAAATTTTATACGGACCTACATTCATGACGATAAAACTATGTACCAAATTTTATCCATCTAGCTATTCAAGTTTTTGAGTTATAGTGTTCATATGACTTCGGACATACAGACAGACAGACTTCCCGTTGCCGGATTTTGTCCAAAATGTGATAGAAACCTACAAATTATGTTTAAACACCACATACCAAATTTCATCTCCTAGCTCTAATAGTTTTCGAGTTATCGTGTTCACAGACATACAGACACACAGACATACAGACACACAGACATACAGACACACAGACAGACATAATTTCAAAATTGTGTTTCTCGGAATCAGGGAGGTCTAAAACGTGGAGATTCGTCAAAATCTCGAGTTCGAATTTTTTGACGATTACAATACTTTCTCTTTGTATACTTCGTATACGATAAAGTAAAAAGCATTTATTGAAACATAACTACAACTAAATGATTTATTTATTTTAACATAAAAGAGAATCAATCAATCAATTAAGCGATTCGGATATTTTTTATTTATATTAACTTTTAAACACTATTTATTAAAAATCCTATGTTTCATAATATAACTTTAATATTTATTCTTAATACGAACGATAACATTCATAGTTTTACGGAACACTTCAAATTATTTTTTTTTTGCATTTCAGCGGAGGAATGCTTAAAATTTTAAGTTTCCTTCATTATAATTCCTACAGTAATTGCTTGTGAACCTACAGCCATTTCAAGAATATTTCTTGTTAATTCAATTGATTTGAAGTGGCGGCTTAAGTGCACTTGGTGAAAAATTGATTTTTCGGCTTGCGACTGAGGAGAAAACTTTAAAAGTTTTACAGATAATACAATGAACTTTTGTGCTCACTGTTTTCATATTAATCAGTGTTTGAGAATAAAAATTTAAGTTGTGTATTGATCTTTTTTTCCCCTTCCCGATGGTTGTAAGAAGTTTTGGTGGATAAAACAGCATAAAATAAATAATAAATGTGAGGAATAATATTTTTAAAAATTAAGTTCATATATTCAAATAGTAATTCCAAATTTGAAAGATTTTCAGGAAGAAGAAAAGGCAATGAATTTAGACATGAATTATTTTTTTATTTCATCTCTTTGTAGTTACGGAGAAAATTTCATCATGACGATTATTTTAGAACTTTAGAGAGAAAGTATGGCCACAAACCAAAGTGACGTGCGTTAAGTACAGCTTCCAGAACAGAAATAAGGGCTGATGGTGTGGCACATGCCCCTTAAATACTGCTCTTAAAAGGGGTGTCCCTGAAACACCTTAAAAATAATTCTTTAAGGGGAGTTGGAACCCTAAGTATGTTAACCCTAACCCTGTTACTTCGATGTGCCTTTCCTCAAAATCTATAATAGATAATGTTTGAAACTTTTTATACAAGTAAAGTACACCTTTCTTATTATACTGACATGAACTTTTTTTTAAAAACTCAAAATTTTAATTTTACATTTTTTTGTGTGTCAAAATAGGGTAAAATTTCACTATGTCCAATTAAATATTTTGTAAATTTATAAAAAAAAATTAAAAATTAACCAAAACCTCATTTCAGTATAGTGAAAAAGGTGTACATTACTTCTATAATAAATTTCAAACGTATATCTATAACAGATGTTGAGAGAAGGTACATCGAAATTACCAATTTCACATTCTTTGTTCTGACACAAAAAAATTTATGAAAAATAAGTTTTCGAATTTAAAAAAATATCATTTCAGTATAAAGAGAAAGATGCACTTTACTTGTATAAAAAATTTCAAACATGAATCTATAACAGATTTTGAGAAAAGGTACATTGAAATATCATGGTTAGGGTTAACGGACTTAGGATTCCAACTCCTCTTAAATTAAAGTGGCAGTAGTTTTTATCTGAGAATTTAAGTAGAGCGAAAAAATAATTACAATCAAGTGAGCGAAAAATTCTAATTTATCACATATATATTCAAATGTTCAGTATATACTTATTAATAGTACATGTTAGATAGTCAATAGATAGACAAGATAGACAGCATGTGACTATACAATAGATAGTCACATGTTGTCTATCTTAATCACTCCACCTCAGGCAACGTAACCATCGTGTTACCAATTACTTGCTGGAATTAATTAATTAATCGCAAGCTTTGAATACAACTACTTCAAATTATGAGCGTTTTTAAAACATTGTGTGAATATAATTATAGGTTGTTTTTTAATCTTAATATGCAGGCAAAGAAATGATTTGCTATTTATATGCAACACTATAATAGCGTCACCTGTCAAATTGCATAATTGCATTGAATAATACAGTCCCGATTCCTGTTGTTGAAGTTAATATTATACAGAAAAATTAGACAAAAATATCAAAAATTATATTAAAAAAGAATTATACAAAAAATCGCACGAGGTTGGAGGGGGTTAAATAAAATTCATAAATTCTGAAAAGGGTTATTCAATCGCAAAATATGTAGAAAATATGCTTTACTTTTAAAAAAAGAATTTACAAAAATTCTCCAATGGGAGAGCTAATAATTCAATGAACTTCGGATTAATATTTCTCCACAGGAAAAATAAACAGAGATAAAACCACCAATGTTTTATAAAAAATATAATTTATTATTATTAATTGCAAGAAAACTCCACATTCTCTACAGAAATTAACAAAGTAGCTCTAACAAAATGGTTTTATGTGATGAAGTACTATTCTACAAAACTAAACTATTGTTAAATTTAAGGCTCATTGTCGCATGACCCATATTTGACCCTAGTATGTCCTGTGCCAAGTAAATGGAGAAGACTGAAAGTCAGACATATAAATTTTTAAAAAATAATGAAAAAAGAAGGAATAAACAAAAACAAGGGAATTCCAAATAATACATGAAAAAAAAAAGCTTTTGGAAAAATGAACGACTTAATGACGAATGAAGTCGAATCGAAATAATGAATCCTAAAAGAATAATTTGTTGACTTACGACTCTAAGAACTTATTTTTAGATAATAAAAAATGAATTTGGGCTTGAATGTTGAATTCGTGTGAGGTTACATGAATAGGAAATAAAAAGATAAGCATCAATTTTCGGTGAATGAGTAAATAAGAAAATAAACTAAGTAAATAAGGAACGATACGAAAAATAAACAATTCGAGCCGAAAACATGAATTCAATGCACGATTTATTATTTCTAGTTACGTTTCCAGACAAGCAATAAATTTACCAAACATTTTCCGCCGTTTTAAATTGGTATTTTTTATTCCTGCTTCTTTTTTCATAAATAAAAAACATATTATGTTTTTCGATACAAAGTCAAACTGCAATTAAATTTACTTAAAATTTGATTGACGTACTTCGGAATTAGAGAAATTATTTTCACAGCTTTTTGAAATTATTCACTTATTTTTCAGTCAAATTTCACTAATTAAATTAAAGAAAATTTATCTCGACTTTATTAATGAATATGCATAAAAATCATTCATTAAATTAGCACACACTTTTACTGGACATTTTTCTGTTTCCAACATAAATTATAAAAATACATAAAAGTTTTCATTAAAATTCATCTTATAGGAATTATAGGGAAGTGCAGTAAAATCTCTCTTAACCGGCACTCAACTAATCGGCAATATCAAAATAACGGCAGTTTTGAAGGCACAAATGTCATAATTTTGAACCGCGGTCAGATGATAAGGGCGACACCTGAAGTTGCACCTCCCTCTCCATATTTCCAGCCGTCCCGCTAAGGGCCTTACACCTTTTCCGGTAGATCAGGTCGGTGTGGATTTCTTTTCTTATTCCACATCCCCCTCCATACTTTTCACCACGGCAGCGGGTAAATGTTCGACCAACGTCGGATTCAAGTGAGAAGAACGAGGCATTTTTTAAACCAAAGATCTCAGGTTTCCCATTGGTTTTTCTATTCTTTAGTTCAACCATAAGAATTTTCCTCATATAGGGAAATATATTCTATTTGACTATGTAACGGACAAGAAATAGAAGCTAGGATATTTTTTTGTTTGAATAAGGTTCGAGAAATACCTTAGAATTGGTTTGGTACTTCAACACCCTCCTAAATTCCTTTATATACCACAAAATAATGTGTTGCCTTAAAAAATCTTCACAAACTAATTACAGACACTAATACTGCAATGTATATTGCTCCCAGAACAAATTCGAAGTTAAAATAGTTCCTAACAATCAGAATTAGGTTCGTTTTTAACTAAAGCTTGTTTCTTGTATCCAAAAGTTATTTACTTGTACTCCTTTAATTAAAGTTAAAAAGTCTCTGCCAAAGAGGATCTAAATTCCCGTCGTAAAAAGTAAAGCCTTCCAGAGTGTTACCATGACAACCATTTAGGACGCAAAGGAATGACGTCAACTGAGATCTTCTGTCAGTGTGAATTGCATTTTGAATACGTGTTTACAATTTTTCCACGTTGAAAACTTTGTAATTGATTAGTTTTATAACCACTGAAAATCATAACGCGTGGAATTTCGTATCAGCTATTCATCATAGGGCACTTCAGTTGCTATTAATACTTATTTTATGTAATTACTAGAAAAAAGTCGATCTGTTTTCTATAAAATGTATGAAGTGTTGATAAATGAATTTTGTATCTTGTAACTACTTTGGTTTTAAATCTTTTCAGCAGTTTTCGCTTACGATATGAAATCGTAAAAAATACCCAGGAAAAAAAGACTTTGAATTTCTTCTGTATTTAAATTATTTAACTATGTATTAATTGATAAGTATATTGCATTTTGACATTGGCATTTTTGGCGTATTTTTAAGTAAAAATGTTATTTTTATAACATTTATTATTATTTATTTGGAGTTGTTTAATGGTATTTATGTTTTAACGGTAATAATAAAATTGTGTACTAACTACTTTCTTTATTTCAAGAAGAAAATATTTTAATAACGGTATTTGAAGTGAAAAATCAACGGCTTCTAAAATAAAGTTATAGTTGAAAATTAAAATTCTTAAATTATTTTTTCTACATTCCTTACATTTACTTACTTTGATTTACATAACTTTTGCTGAAAAATAAAGATATCGTGTAATGTAGGATAATTCTGTACCTATAATTTTAAGTATGTAATACACTGTTGCTCGCATTTTTTTCTAATTTTCAGTTTCATTGACATGTCACAGGTTTTTCTCCGAGAAATGCAATACAAAGGAAACGTATTTAATATATAACAGTTAATCGTCTATTTCATTGAATTACTTTTGACATTTCGCTGTATTTTATTTTCTCTTTTATATATAGTGACAGGTGAAAATGACTGCGCAAAGCAGAAATACGGCTAGACTACAATGCATGTCACGGTTTTCTTTTAATCAACTGTCATTAAGCATTTTCTGTGAATACAACAAAGATTATTTTTAGTTTCTGTGAATGCCTCTTTTTTCAATTAAACTTTGAATAATTCTTTTATTTTTAGCTAACATTCAAAAACACTGATACTGCAAAACATGTCATTCTTTGGCACAAAATACACCAGAACTCTACGATTTTAAATTCTATGTAAAAGAAATGTCTTTGAATTTTTCCGTTTTATCGAGAAGTTTTTACATTACATGAAGAAATTTTGTATACACTGTATTAAAACAAATGGTGCTAATGGTGCGAAACAGCAGATTATAAGAGCTAATCCTGTAAAATAAGTTTGAGGACTAAGGTGAAGATTTCCCGTTTTATGTTACCCATGCAGCAGATAAAAATAAG
>BGPR01039941.1:0-14132 GCA_013235015.1 Araneus ventricosus
ATATACAAAACGCGCTTATCTGCTACCATGAACAGATATCCGAATATTCAAAACGCGCTTATCTGCTATCAGGAATAGATATCCGAACCTATGAAGTACCTGACAAAAGCCGCCACCGTATAAAATGAAATAATTGTAGTAATAATATTTGCTTGTCTTTTTTTTCTACTTTGTACTAATAGTTTAAGACTTCTACCTTGGCAGAAATATGTGATTATTTTATTAATGCTGTGGTTTTCAATCTCCAAATGTCTTCCAAATAAGAATAAAAACTTTATTTTGAGGAAATTAATTGATGAAAATTCTAAAAGATTCCTATGTTAAATATTTAGTTGCAATAACAATTTCAAAAACATAACATTACTATCGTTTCAACGAACTTTCTCCTGGTATATTTGAAACCCATCATTCTGTAAAACAATATTCTAAATCATCCAATTTTTCATTTACTTTACTCATTCAGATCATACCGAACTGCACGCTTTCTAGAAGAAAAAGTAAGCTCATTTCTTTTTAAATTAAATCTATTTTTAACTGTCGATACGATATTGATTTTACCATAGAAACACGAAGATTTAGATAAATGAATTCTAAATCAACTTAATTATGAATTGCTTGCACTTAACTAACTTCTCAATAACTAACTTCTCAAAATGCGAAATAAAGGAATTACAATTTATTTTTTTAAATTAGTTTAACTCAATGTCAGCTGTGTTTGACGGTTTTACTTGCAACATTCCATATTGTTCCTAATTCCTACAGATGTTGAAAATAAATTGCAAGTTTTAAATTTCTTTACTTAAACTTTCGTGATTATCAGCTTTTTGTGTGCTGTTAAAGCTGATAAGCTTATCGACTTACTTGAAGCTTAGTGGCACGTTTGAAACATCGGTGCAAATCTGACGGTTTTATTAAGTTTCTTCCCAAGCAGCTTTATTAATTTTTCAAGGTTTTATTACTTCTTATCGTTCGATTATTGTATATTCTAATACAATATATCCTCTTTTTTGCCCCGTACATACTCTTATCTCTTGCTTAATCCGTTGCCACCCAACTTAAGTTAAAGCATAGAATTCAGCCAATTTCTTTTAAAATTATGTTAAAAACACCAAGATTGAGTTAACTACGAAATTAAACTTCATCCCTATCAATGTTTGTGTTTTATGGTATGTTTTTTCAGTAGAAAATCATTTTAAAAGGACTTTGACATTTTGACTTCACAATCTTGCTAACGGGTAGCATAAGTCAGTTGAAACCGGAATACATATTGACTTGTTAGTCAAAGCAAAAAGACACGATAGAAAGAGATAGTTTTATCTGCGCAAGTGAAATGTAACTTAAATTGCTTAACTTAATAAAAATTAAATTGTAATTTAAATTAAATAAATTGCACTCAGGGCGCTAACGGGATAAGCGATTCACATCGGCTTTCCAAGATTATGAAGAAAAGAAGGTCTCTTTAATGTAGCTTAAATTGTCTGGATTGATGCGCATAGTGACGGTATGCTTAGTCTGAGCAATAAATGTGTTATCTAAGATAAAAAAATTATTTATAAAATTAGATTACTTCAATCTTTTTCGAATTTAAAATATTCCCAATTTCGAGAAATCAATGTTGAAAACATCTCTGGAAATCCGCAGAAGCCACTTGTCAGTTGCATCGTCCTTTCATGTTTAATAGGTTCCTATTTCCCACTGCCACCACCGGTAGACGATTTTTGAATTTCAGATATAAAACAAAATCACAGACCTCTAAGTGTAGAGAATAGGGACGTTGATCGAATTACGGCCGGAAACGTGCAGCTTATCATTGCTGATTGCGCTGAACTTAGGCCCGATACTTTCAGTCAGTTTTCTCAGTATCCTTTTCGATTTCCAATTCATTTAATTAACAACAGAATAAATTTTTTCCGATTTCACTATACAAACAATCATCCGGACAAAGAATCAACGATCAAGAATCACTAGATATCGAACACGTTTGACGTTTCCATCAGCACATGAGTTAGGTCATCATATCCTTGCAATATTCACGGCCCTCACTGAAATGCTTGATCCACTGGACTAAGTCCGATTTCATCAGTGTGTTATCTTCAAGAACGGCCCTAACAACATTTCAAAAATTTTCCGAGAGATTCTTTCCGAAGTTTCGCCACAAGTTGGATGTTGAGTCGGTGTTCCTCTGTTCATTAACTCTTTAATCCCAAGGCGACTTTTTACCTCGAGCCCGTTTAAAACCAGGACTTTTGGAAGGATGCGACATAACTTGGACTCTTTCAACCTGGGTAGTCATTTACCCCACGACCCCACCCTATAAGCTTCCCTTAAAGCGAATGGAAATGTGCTGTGATGGGCAAGGATAATTGGACCCCGTATCCTGCTTATCTCCTACACGATTTCATAATCTTACCTCCTCTAAAAAGCAGCGAAACGCCTCAGGCTGGCCTTCGTCGCTGTTAAGGGGAGATTTCTAGGCCACCCCGGACCGCCTCTCTCGGTATGAGAGGGTTAAACTTCAGAATTGATAAAGACAAGGCAAAAAAAAGAATTGCCCGTATCAAGCTTCACACTTGACTCGACAATCCGATGGCCACTACCCAGAAAGCAATTTTAATTTGCATCAAAATTGCAGCAAGGTTGACACGACAAGAGTGCAAGCTTGCAGAAGTGACGAAGTCACCACGCGACGAACTTGCAGCAAGCTTGCCATGTCAAACTCATTGCAAACATAGCGAAAACAGAGTACGAAAAAAATCTCAGATTAGAACTCGCGACCTACCGCTTCCGAAGCTGACGCTTTAAACACTCGGCCAGATAAACTGTAAGAGGAGAAGATAGATTTCGCTAATAGATCGCGCATACGATTTATTTTAAGCTCTTTTCTTGATTTCATTGATTTTTTAAATTTTTTGTTGAGAACATGATTTGAAATCAAAGAGAGAGGGTGATTTTCGCTAATAACTACGTTTTGCTAGAAGAATAAATTATGAAATTAGGTTTCAAAAGTAATTGCTTTTAAAATTTGACAAAAGGAAAGTTATTTTTTTTCAACAAACATTGACTGTTTTTTATGTTTAATTTTGTTTATAAACGTTAAAATTTCAACATTAAGAAAAAGGCGATATAGTTTTCTTTAAAGTGCGAGTTCTATGTTTAGTAAAAAGATAGAAAATGTTTCAAAATTTTTTTTTATAAAAAAGTTAGTTTTTTCACAAATTATCATTGATTTATTGAATTAATAAAAATAAGGACGGTCTAGGAGATGCTATTAAAAATCGGATGTTTTTTTTTAAACAGGGACAAAGATAATTATCTCTTTGTGCTATCATCTTTGCATCAAACTTGTTTTGCAAACTTACAGCAAGCTTGCATTGCAAGGAGGGGTGGCGCTAGTTGTCACGGCGAACTTCAGGCAAACTCGTTTTGCAAGCGAGGGTGGCGATTCTGCATTGTTAGTTTGACACAAGTTCGCTTCAAGCTTGACGCGTCAAATTTGCCATGACAATGTAATATCAAGTCAAAATCAAACTTGCTGCAAACGTACGTCCTATCTGGGTACCACACCGGTAAGTTTCCAGTTACAAGAACAGAGAGTGCTCATGGGAGAAATTACATCAAGGTTACACTAGTAACTTAGTTCTTGTCTTTAATGGACAGTCTACGTACATCCACTGTCCATAATTTGTGAATTTTTCGTGACTGTGCCTTTCCATTGCTGCCATTCTTCGGTTTTAAGTACTTCTAAATTTATTTCCCGTTTTCGTTCCGTTTCGAATTTACTGGATAGTTGTTTTCGGGAGATGTTTCTACGCCACTTCAGCAGAAGATTGTTTGATATTGAGAATTAAAATTCCTCCCAACAAGCGTACAAGGTACTCTTAGTGGAATTTCGTCTCAAATTAGAATCCTTTGATACTGAAAACGAAACTTTCCCACTGAACTATCTTGAACTTCTCCGCTAGAAATAATAAAGTAAAGATAATGCATTAAACAGTTTTAATCATCTTGCTGCTGAAATTTTTATCGTTCATACGGAATTTGTTCTAGGAAAAGATAACTACAATTAAACTATAAATTTGCAATAAATCGTTCAATTTTTTATGATCCACGGGTACTACCGACCAAATATATAAAGTTCTGAGTACTTTGGTTTATACACACACACAAATAAAAATACAACTGTACCGCAAAAATATGTTTGGCGAAAATTATTGTCTCTGAATTATACTAATATCAGATCGGATATGAACAAAAGTAAATCTATAATAACATACTAAGTAAAATATTAGAAATCACCAAATCATACTGCAAAATCTAAATGTAAAATCTCAATGAAACATATATAATATTTCTCTCTATATAAAAATATAAACCGATATCACAGAATCTAGTCAGTTTTATCTTAAATTTATCATTATGTTATATCAAAAATTTATTGAGGTTCAAAACTGTAAACTTAAATTTGACAAATATGAAAATATTTTATTTCTGTCATTTATAGACGACGGCACGAAATAATAAGTAAAACTTGGTTTCATTTTGAATAGTTTTAGCTGGATATTCATTTTCAAAAGCAAATTTTCTCAGTACTATTGTGGATAGTGAGTTATTTCTTTAATTATAATACATATTTGTACCATGTTTAGCTTTTATTGCATAAATAGCAATCCTACATTTCATGTCTCAGTTTCACTGTAGGGTTTTATTGCAGAAGCAAGTGTTAAATCATTCATTAAAATGTTCGCCATCGCATAGTTTAATTATAGCCAATGCATTAAGAGAAAATGTAAAGCTGAAAATTTAGTTAGAAGTTGAAAGGAGCTTTTAAATAATATTAGCAATAAGTAAGTTATCTAGCTTAATAAATCTACTCTGGCAAATTTTTATTTAGCATTAATGAGTAATATTCTGTCACCGAAAGCTAAAGCAAATATTATTGCGATTAGTGGTTGTGAAGTGCTGCATAAATTTACTTACGACAAACAATCACAGCATAAGCGAATAAAACCCCAAAAGGAAAATTTTCACATTAGTAGAACTTTTAGTTCGGTTGTCATGAGTTTAATCTTTCATTTAATTCTTTTGCTGCAAATTTTGAAAGCACTTACATTAAACCTTTCAGAAGTGCAATTAGAAAGTTATATTGAATGCTAAATTAGAAAGTAAACCCAGCTTTATTTAAAAGTCATTTGCATCTGAAATGCATTAGCGAATTACATTAGTTCGAGAGATTTTTGTAGGTTTATTTGCAATATCAATGGACATTTTTTCCTGTATTTTTCATTTAAAATTGAGTTGCTATTTAATGGGTGGTGAAATAAATTTTTCGGAAGCCTAATTAACGAAAGCAAAATTTTGGAAGGTTTATTTTTGTTAAGAAATAATGTAGTTTCCAGTAGCTGCTGGAATTAGTTTAGATAACTGTAACTGTTTTTTCACAGTTTCAAAGGTTCTACACATGCGCATTCAAACGCATTTGCAGTATTTCGAGAAATATTATATTTTGGTCCAGAAACTGGCATTTTCACCTGAAAATTAATATTTGTTAAATCTTTGTTACATGAAAGGTTTACAAAAGCATGTTGAGAGAAAGTGAAAGTATGAAACACGATGTGAATGATATATATTTTATTAAAATATGGTTTCTTGTATTATTAACCGAGTGATCAAGTTTCAACACGACCATTCGACATTTCGCCTATTTTTCTGTAAAAGTCACGTTTCTCTATGAAAGTCTCTATAAAGTGAATGTGTCCCAATCTTTTTAAAAACCACTTATGGGTATGAAATTTTATTTTTCTATTCCGTTTCAAGATGGCGGCCGTTTTAATAACTTCAATATTTGGCAAGCCAATAGCGAGTTTGGCACCATTAAACCATCTGAATCATTTTGATAATAGCGAGACATTTAATTGTAATTTTGTTAATACTGATAAAAGTAGGCATTTAATTGTAATTCTATGAATGCGTCTTCATCTCTCCATCCTTTTCTCTGGAGACGGAAGGTCTCGTTTCACCAGTTCAACATTGAACTTTGCCTCCTTTTCAGCCCATCATCAAGATCCACCCTGTTTTATCTTCTTCAAATAGAGTTCCATCAGTTAACTCTTCTTCAAAATCGAACTTATTAAAACTCTGTGCGGCGCATCTCTAAGCTTTTGTGTACATTTTTATGTTATTTTTATTATGGTATTAATTTGTTTTTAATCTTTTTTCCTTTCATTTTTTTTGTTCCTGAATGTATTTTTTTTTTACTCTTCGTATAGTTTTTTCATTGCATTTAGTTTTTATTATTGTCCAGTTATTTCATGTTTAACTGTGTAATTTTGTGTTTTTTCAAAGTTTTATTTTACTCTGTGTAACCAAAATATTTTTATAATGTATAGCGCAATAGGAATCCTTCCTAATACAATATCTCATGTTAACATTTGTAAACTTGTTACTTTTTAATTAGGCAGCGGTGTAGAGAAGTGTCAAGTTTTAAGATAGGTCACCCCCTCGGGTGTTGTGATTTTCCTTCCGCTTCATCTCCACGGCACTGTTTAAATAACCTTAAGGTTATAGTTGCAGGGGCATGGAGTTATGTTATGTTATGTTATGTTATGTTATGTTATGTTATGTTATGTTATGTTATGTAAATCTATGAATACTCATAAAAGCAGAAACTTGTGTAAATAACTTCCATTCGGAAAAAAGATGGCTAAATCTTTATACTCTGCAATGAAGAGCAGTTATTATATTTAATTTCATTTTGGGTGGAGGTCTATTGCTCACAGAACTACAAAGTTAATTTAATTGATTTTAGAAAATGTAGTATATGCGGCAAACACATTCAATGAAATTATCAAACGTACGTTGAATCTAAAATTCAATTGTAAAGCTTCAATACTTTATATATCTGAATAAATGAAAGTGAAAATTCATAACTAATTTGTACGCTATAGAAATCCAAATTATTGAATTATAGTTTCATTTCAAACATACTATTGAATTAATTCATATTTTACTCCTAGATACTATGAACCATAAAGAGGGTTTTAACGAAGCTTCGGGATAATTAATTTAATAATTTTGTTTTATTACTAAAATCAATATTCTCATGCATTCTATTTTTAATGCTGTTATTCCAATTCAGCAATGCATCCTAGATACTTTAAATCCTCTTATTCATTTGAATTATTGTTAGTTAAAATTTGCATCAATCTTTGAAAATGGTTAATAACTCATAGAAAAAATATCTTCTGCTTGTTTTTAGAAGTTTTTTTTTTACTAGAGGTTTACGAGCTCCGAAAAGAAATTATAAGATTTAAAAATTGTTTGGTGCAATATTATTTTCATTTGAAATAAAATAAAAATTGCAGATTATAAAAAGATTTTGTATTTTACAATATTTTATAAAAAGGTATAATTAACGTTAAGAAATATATTACATTTTTTAAATAAAGATTTTATTTATGTGCGTATTAACATTTCGTCGTGAATGTGTAATATAAAGATGTATTTAGAGGAAGCATGCATAATTTTTAGATGATAAATATATAAAAAAATATTTTTCTATTGTTATCTTACTACTTTTCAATTATTACCAAGCTTAATTAAAGTTGAAACTATTTTAATGCCTAGAAACGTAGAGTATATCAGATAGTTCGTATATAAAACCGACTAATCTGCATTCCAGAACAATTAATTTTTAATTATTTCTTAATTAGAGTATTGAATGATATATCCACCCACCCACACAAGATAGAAAACAAAGGTTATTGATGCAATTTTCATATTAAAATTATTGATTTAATGCGATAAAATAACGTGATTAATACGTGATTTTAAAATTATTGTATAATTAAGAATATCGAAAAAAGAAAACATTTTTTCTAAACTATTGTCTACTGTATCCTTTCGAAAGCATCCATTGATGTGATTAATTTATTTGAGAATTCCTTTTAGTCCAAAAATATAGAATTATTGATCATTTTACTAAGAAGAACTGTTTTGTTATTATATGAAACAAGAGATTTATTGCGATCATATTATCAATGGTATTATTAAGAATAATATATGTCTCAAATCATCTCCAACCAGCGGGAGTGTTCTCCCCTAAACTTTCTCGTATACTACCCCAAAAAGGTGCCGTTTCTCCTTCCCCCGCCTGGCTAAAAAAATTCGAACCTACTGTCATCCAGAATCCAATGACTATCAGAAGGTTTTTCATTATAGTGATTGAAAAATATCTAGTTAAAGAATCGCACACTGCTAGGTTTCACTCTTGCCGTCTCAAGGACAAACTGACGCAATTCGCTCCTTTAGCCTGCACAGAAGATTGCTTCCAGTACGCATGCGCGTGGAGATGACGGATTGGTTTCAATAGTAAATTATACAGACCGACAGACAGTCAACCCTTTGCCGGATTTCGCCGAAATTTTATACGGACCTACATTCATGACGATAAAACTATGTACCAAATTTTATCCATCTAGCTATTCAAGTTTTTGAGTTATAGTGTTCATATGACTTCGGACATACAGACAGACAGACTTCCCGTTGCCGGATTTTGTCCAAAATGTGATAGAAACCTACAAATTATGTTTAAACACCACATACCAAATTTCATCTCCTAGCTCTAATAGTTTTCGAGTTATCGTGTTCACAGACATACAGACACACAGACATACAGACACACAGACATACAGACACACAGACAGACATAATTTCAAAATTGTGTTTCTCGGAATCAGGGAGGTCTAAAACGTGGAGATTCGTCAAAATCTCGAGTTCGAATTTTTTGACGATTACAATACTTTCTCTTTGTATACTTCGTATACGATAAAGTAAAAAGCATTTATTGAAACATAACTACAACTAAATGATTTATTTATTTTAACATAAAAGAGAATCAATCAATCAATTAAGCGATTCGGATATTTTTTATTTATATTAACTTTTAAACACTATTTATTAAAAATCCTATGTTTCATAATATAACTTTAATATTTATTCTTAATACGAACGATAACATTCATAGTTTTACGGAACACTTCAAATTATTTTTTTTTTGCATTTCAGCGGAGGAATGCTTAAAATTTTAAGTTTCCTTCATTATAATTCCTACAGTAATTGCTTGTGAACCTACAGCCATTTCAAGAATATTTCTTGTTAATTCAATTGATTTGAAGTGGCGGCTTAAGTGCACTTGGTGAAAAATTGATTTTTCGGCTTGCGACTGAGGAGAAAACTTTAAAAGTTTTACAGATAATACAATGAACTTTTGTGCTCACTGTTTTCATATTAATCAGTGTTTGAGAATAAAAATTTAAGTTGTGTATTGATCTTTTTTTCCCCTTCCCGATGGTTGTAAGAAGTTTTGGTGGATAAAACAGCATAAAATAAATAATAAATGTGAGGAATAATATTTTTAAAAATTAAGTTCATATATTCAAATAGTAATTCCAAATTTGAAAGATTTTCAGGAAGAAGAAAAGGCAATGAATTTAGACATGAATTATTTTTTTATTTCATCTCTTTGTAGTTACGGAGAAAATTTCATCATGACGATTATTTTAGAACTTTAGAGAGAAAGTATGGCCACAAACCAAAGTGACGTGCGTTAAGTACAGCTTCCAGAACAGAAATAAGGGCTGATGGTGTGGCACATGCCCCTTAAATACTGCTCTTAAAAGGGGTGTCCCTGAAACACCTTAAAAATAATTCTTTAAGGGGAGTTGGAACCCTAAGTATGTTAACCCTAACCCTGTTACTTCGATGTGCCTTTCCTCAAAATCTATAATAGATAATGTTTGAAACTTTTTATACAAGTAAAGTACACCTTTCTTATTATACTGACATGAACTTTTTTTTAAAAACTCAAAATTTTAATTTTACATTTTTTTGTGTGTCAAAATAGGGTAAAATTTCACTATGTCCAATTAAATATTTTGTAAATTTATAAAAAAAAATTAAAAATTAACCAAAACCTCATTTCAGTATAGTGAAAAAGGTGTACATTACTTCTATAATAAATTTCAAACGTATATCTATAACAGATGTTGAGAGAAGGTACATCGAAATTACCAATTTCACATTCTTTGTTCTGACACAAAAAAATTTATGAAAAATAAGTTTTCGAATTTAAAAAAATATCATTTCAGTATAAAGAGAAAGATGCACTTTACTTGTATAAAAAATTTCAAACATGAATCTATAACAGATTTTGAGAAAAGGTACATTGAAATATCATGGTTAGGGTTAACGGACTTAGGATTCCAACTCCTCTTAAATTAAAGTGGCAGTAGTTTTTATCTGAGAATTTAAGTAGAGCGAAAAAATAATTACAATCAAGTGAGCGAAAAATTCTAATTTATCACATATATATTCAAATGTTCAGTATATACTTATTAATAGTACATGTTAGATAGTCAATAGATAGACAAGATAGACAGCATGTGACTATACAATAGATAGTCACATGTTGTCTATCTTAATCACTCCACCTCAGGCAACGTAACCATCGTGTTACCAATTACTTGCTGGAATTAATTAATTAATCGCAAGCTTTGAATACAACTACTTCAAATTATGAGCGTTTTTAAAACATTGTGTGAATATAATTATAGGTTGTTTTTTAATCTTAATATGCAGGCAAAGAAATGATTTGCTATTTATATGCAACACTATAATAGCGTCACCTGTCAAATTGCATAATTGCATTGAATAATACAGTCCCGATTCCTGTTGTTGAAGTTAATATTATACAGAAAAATTAGACAAAAATATCAAAAATTATATTAAAAAAGAATTATACAAAAAATCGCACGAGGTTGGAGGGGGTTAAATAAAATTCATAAATTCTGAAAAGGGTTATTCAATCGCAAAATATGTAGAAAATATGCTTTACTTTTAAAAAAAGAATTTACAAAAATTCTCCAATGGGAGAGCTAATAATTCAATGAA
This sequence comes from Araneus ventricosus, assembly GCA_013235015.1. Taxonomy (NCBI): domain Eukaryota; kingdom Metazoa; phylum Arthropoda; class Arachnida; order Araneae; family Araneidae; genus Araneus; species Araneus ventricosus. The sequence goes on from BGPR01039941.1 coordinate 10,948, forward strand.
CTTCGGATTAATATTTCTCCACAGGAAAAATAAACAGAGATAAAACCACCAATGTTTTATAAAAAATATAATTTATTATTATTAATTGCAAGAAAACTCCACATTCTCTACAGAAATTAACAAAGTAGCTCTAACAAAATGGTTTTATGTGATGAAGTACTATTCTACAAAACTAAACTATTGTTAAATTTAAGGCTCATTGTCGCATGACCCATATTTGACCCTAGTATGTCCTGTGCCAAGTAAATGGAGAAGACTGAAAGTCAGACATATAAATTTTTAAAAAATAATGAAAAAAGAAGGAATAAACAAAAACAAGGGAATTCCAAATAATACATGAAAAAAAAAAGCTTTTGGAAAAATGAACGACTTAATGACGAATGAAGTCGAATCGAAATAATGAATCCTAAAAGAATAATTTGTTGACTTACGACTCTAAGAACTTATTTTTAGATAATAAAAAATGAATTTGGGCTTGAATGTTGAATTCGTGTGAGGTTACATGAATAGGAAATAAAAAGATAAGCATCAATTTTCGGTGAATGAGTAAATAAGAAAATAAACTAAGTAAATAAGGAACGATACGAAAAATAAACAATTCGAGCCGAAAACATGAATTCAATGCACGATTTATTATTTCTAGTTACGTTTCCAGACAAGCAATAAATTTACCAAACATTTTCCGCCGTTTTAAATTGGTATTTTTTATTCCTGCTTCTTTTTTCATAAATAAAAAACATATTATGTTTTTCGATACAAAGTCAAACTGCAATTAAATTTACTTAAAATTTGATTGACGTACTTCGGAATTAGAGAAATTATTTTCACAGCTTTTTGAAATTATTCACTTATTTTTCAGTCAAATTTCACTAATTAAATTAAAGAAAATTTATCTCGACTTTATTAATGAATATGCATAAAAATCATTCATTAAATTAGCACACACTTTTACTGGACATTTTTCTGTTTCCAACATAAATTATAAAAATACATAAAAGTTTTCATTAAAATTCATCTTATAGGAATTATAGGGAAGTGCAGTAAAATCTCTCTTAACCGGCACTCAACTAATCGGCAATATCAAAATAACGGCAGTTTTGAAGGCACAAATGTCATAATTTTGAACCGCGGTCAGATGATAAGGGCGACACCTGAAGTTGCACCTCCCTCTCCATATTTCCAGCCGTCCCGCTAAGGGCCTTACACCTTTTCCGGTAGATCAGGTCGGTGTGGATTTCTTTTCTTATTCCACATCCCCCTCCATACTTTTCACCACGGCAGCGGGTAAATGTTCGACCAACGTCGGATTCAAGTGAGAAGAACGAGGCATTTTTTAAACCAAAGATCTCAGGTTTCCCATTGGTTTTTCTATTCTTTAGTTCAACCATAAGAATTTTCCTCATATAGGGAAATATATTCTATTTGACTATGTAACGGACAAGAAATAGAAGCTAGGATATTTTTTTGTTTGAATAAGGTTCGAGAAATACCTTAGAATTGGTTTGGTACTTCAACACCCTCCTAAATTCCTTTATATACCACAAAATAATGTGTTGCCTTAAAAAATCTTCACAAACTAATTACAGACACTAATACTGCAATGTATATTGCTCCCAGAACAAATTCGAAGTTAAAATAGTTCCTAACAATCAGAATTAGGTTCGTTTTTAACTAAAGCTTGTTTCTTGTATCCAAAAGTTATTTACTTGTACTCCTTTAATTAAAGTTAAAAAGTCTCTGCCAAAGAGGATCTAAATTCCCGTCGTAAAAAGTAAAGCCTTCCAGAGTGTTACCATGACAACCATTTAGGACGCAAAGGAATGACGTCAACTGAGATCTTCTGTCAGTGTGAATTGCATTTTGAATACGTGTTTACAATTTTTCCACGTTGAAAACTTTGTAATTGATTAGTTTTATAACCACTGAAAATCATAACGCGTGGAATTTCGTATCAGCTATTCATCATAGGGCACTTCAGTTGCTATTAATACTTATTTTATGTAATTACTAGAAAAAAGTCGATCTGTTTTCTATAAAATGTATGAAGTGTTGATAAATGAATTTTGTATCTTGTAACTACTTTGGTTTTAAATCTTTTCAGCAGTTTTCGCTTACGATATGAAATCGTAAAAAATACCCAGGAAAAAAAGACTTTGAATTTCTTCTGTATTTAAATTATTTAACTATGTATTAATTGATAAGTATATTGCATTTTGACATTGGCATTTTTGGCGTATTTTTAAGTAAAAATGTTATTTTTATAACATTTATTATTATTTATTTGGAGTTGTTTAATGGTATTTATGTTTTAACGGTAATAATAAAATTGTGTACTAACTACTTTCTTTATTTCAAGAAGAAAATATTTTAATAACGGTATTTGAAGTGAAAAATCAACGGCTTCTAAAATAAAGTTATAGTTGAAAATTAAAATTCTTAAATTATTTTTTCTACATTCCTTACATTTACTTACTTTGATTTACATAACTTTTGCTGAAAAATAAAGATATCGTGTAATGTAGGATAATTCTGTACCTATAATTTTAAGTATGTAATACACTGTTGCTCGCATTTTTTTCTAATTTTCAGTTTCATTGACATGTCACAGGTTTTTCTCCGAGAAATGCAATACAAAGGAAACGTATTTAATATATAACAGTTAATCGTCTATTTCATTGAATTACTTTTGACATTTCGCTGTATTTTATTTTCTCTTTTATATATAGTGACAGGTGAAAATGACTGCGCAAAGCAGAAATACGGCTAGACTACAATGCATGTCACGGTTTTCTTTTAATCAACTGTCATTAAGCATTTTCTGTGAATACAACAAAGATTATTTTTAGTTTCTGTGAATGCCTCTTTTTTCAATTAAACTTTGAATAATTCTTTTATTTTTAGCTAACATTCAAAAACACTGATACTGCAAAACATGTCATTCTTTGGCACAAAATACACCAGAACTCTACGATTTTAAATTCTATGTAAAAGAAATGTCTTTGAATTTTTCCGTTTTATCGAGAAGTTTTTACATTACATGAAGAAATTTTGTATACACTGTATTAAAACAAATGGTGCTAATGGTGCGAAACAGCAGATTATAAGAGCTAATCCTGTAAAATAAGTTTGAGGACTAAGGTGAAGATTTCCCGTTTTATGTTACCCATGCAGCAGATAAAAATAAG
>BGPR01039942.1:0-14131 GCA_013235015.1 Araneus ventricosus
TTCACATGTATTGCTAGCATAAATGGCAGCCTTAGGAATATGGTTTGCTTTTTTTGGGATTAATTTTATTTTAAATGGGCCAATGTTTCGATTCCGAAAACTGAGTTGTTAAAGATTACAATTAGAAAATCTAATTTGACCATTTTCCTCCATAATCTGACTCTTTTATTTTCTGAAAGTGATCAAGATGGTAGATCACGAAGGGTTCCTTTATATAGGGTGTCGTCTCCTTTTAGTCACCCTCACACATGCGGTAGGATGTCCTAATTTTTTTTTTGGAAATTCTATGTCAATACAGTAAACTAAACCCATTCATGATGTTTTTTCATAATATTCTGGAAAAATTTTAAATAACCCAGCTCGGAAAGGTTAAAATGCCATATCTTAGAAGTTTCCTCCTGCAGCAAAGAGAGTATATTATTTTCTCCCCTGTATCGACATTAAGACTAAAAAAGTTCTAAAAGGGAAATTGCATTAAATTGTTGGATGGATTTGGGGCCATTATAAGAAAATTAACTACTGAATATTTTATACAATGAAAAGGTGGTGCTGCAGTTTTACAGTGCCTATGCACGAGCCATTATAAAATTAATATAATCTAAATGCCAAATTAATAGATTTAAGGAATTTTACCTAACAATTGGAGAAGTACTTCAGCAAAAAAATTTTCAAATTATGTATCAAAGCACACACAATCAATATAATCTAAAAATAACCTGCCTGTTAACTCTCTTGTTTATGGAGAATCTACTTGTTAGTTTTCTTCATGTACTTTGCATTGTCCTTTTCTATATCAAGGGTGTGAACGAATAGTCGACTTGAGCTCGTCAGCTCACAACAGCACCTGACCTTGTGTGCACAATGGGTCCACCCAAATAACATAATACTGCACCAGAGTAGGATAGTTTACACTGAAAAAAGAAAATAAATGTAAATTGATAATGGCCACTAACTGGCAATATATATAAAATTAAACATATCAATAACTTGAAACAAATGTAAGACATGAAAATCCCAATTAGAATGATGTTGGAGAAACAATAATGCAATAGAACATCCGAAGGAGGATACAGCATCTTTACAATGAGAAAAGACAGGCTTGAGCTAAAACATCAATTAAAATTCAATTCTACACAACAGGGCTTTTAAACTTATACCAGGTAGAAATCTATTTTGTCAAACATTTTCCATCTCAATTCTGAAACTAAAAAATGAAATGAAAGTAAATGATACGATTTATTAATGAATGATAAGAATAGATGCAGTGTAATGAAATAGAGACCGCATGAATGAGCTAACCTACAAGAGCTAATATAGTTTCAATTATTTTAGGACGCTTTTGCTTGAGTAAACTGTCGTAATAAGATGCAAAATGATTGAATCATTACGTATCAGTTAATCTGTAAGATTACTTTACAAAAATTGATATCTGATCAATACAGCTTACATTTGTAAATAATGCCTAAATAAATTTTATATAGTTAAAGGCATATTTTCTAAAGGCTAAGAGTGATCTACAGCAGTTTAAAATGGATTTTATGTTTTTCAGTGATCGCATTCTTGGATCAAACCTACATAGGCCATCGAGGTTTTTTTTCTGCCCAGAAATTAAAAGAAAATAATTTATCATCTAGCTTGTATCAATTAAAAATGAATCAATAACAACATAACAGCGTAGTGAGGTTGGTGTTTCCTACAAACCAAAAGCTCTATATAGTAGTGAAATAAAGAAAACCTGCAATGGAAGAGAAAATTTCCCTACAAAGTTTTACTTTTGGAGAGAAATGTTAATTACTATGGCCATGCGTTAAAGTAATCAAACACAACCACAAACTATTCCAATCTCTGTTCTAAACATGAACTGTACAAGAAACCAAAAAAGAAAAAGGATAGAAAGGCTAGAAACAAGCTTATATGAATAGCACACAACTTAGCAGAAACTTGCCAATTTAGTAAATATAGGGCAGACTTAATTAAGGATTCACTGCTTGTTATCAATGGTGCTGTAGATGCAAGAAAATAACTTTACACCGCTCTAGGTTATGATTGATCGCAGAAATGCAGTGGAGCAGCATTTCCTTATAATTGCCCTGTTATCTCGAAACAATAAGCAAGATTTAGCAGATGCCTACTCAAAACATGTAACCATCCTTGCCCTGACAAGAAAAAGGATTGTTTTTTCAAATAAGTAATAAAACCAGCTCTGCAGGCAATGTGGAAGGGGTTAACTATATAGGGTTTTAGATAAATTAAAGTATTTGGTGTTTCTATTCTGAAACCCATGATATTTTCTATATTAATTTTACAACATGATTTGATGTTTAAATAATTTAACTTCAGTTATATAACTTCGATTTAACATACTATTTGAAACAATTGTTCTTTTTACATGTCATTATATTCCATGTTTTAAACAATTGTATGTCATTATAGTTAATCATTTGATCAAAAAATAAAATAGCTGAAAATATACATTGTTGACCATTGAACTGTTGCAGACGGCTACATAAGTAAGTGTGTCTCTCACCGCTCCTGAGGGTAGTAAGAAACTGGTGTGGTTCTTAGGCCCATCTACAATGGCAGTTGTACCCTGGGTGAAAAACAAGGTATTGTCACAACCACCTCATAATTACAATTGGAATGCAGGGAGCAATCCACTAACCTATCTGTTGTGCAGCTAAATCAAACCCATGACGCTCCCTGCTGGGATGGGGTTATTCTAAGTTGATCAATTCGATATAGTGGCCACTTTGGCTCTGACCCAAAGTGATCACTACACCAGCATCCAACTTCATTAAAAAAACAGTTCATTAATGCAGACAAAGCTTCTTCCAACAATCCAAGCAAGCAGAGAGCAACCCCAGCTGATCTGGAGAGGTCTCTTTCTTGTGCCACAGGCCGCGGATCACGCGTTCCTCCAAAAGATCGTCAGACTTCGTACACCTCACGCCGACTGAGGCTGCAAAAATCTAGAGCATCAAAAAAGCCATCTGAGAACTCCTAGCATACGAAATGGTTCAAGATAAACTGACACTATTATGAAGCTATAGTGTGATGCAATAATAAATATTGGCTGCAAATAGAGAACACTTTTTATAATCCTTATTTCTTCTTGCTGAAATAGGTTGCAAGTCAGATTTAAGATTTATTTGACCCATTATATACCCAACTCACATTAAACATAGGATAGCTAGTAAATTTCTTTTAAATCTGCTTGAAAGCATTAACAGTTATAAATTGATTAAAATTTCAATGAAATATTATTTAAAAATATTATCGTTAAACTTCTGTTGATGCACCTCACTTGAGGCTAAGCTGTGTTTGAGTATAGCTTCCAAGAGTATTGTCATGCGTTTGTTTAAATCTGCTGTTCTTATCTTATACTTTCTTTTCTTTTTTAATTTTACATTTTTGTTTAGTTATATCTATTATTTGAAATCATAAGATCAAGATAACTAAGCACAACTAAATTCTGAAAAATATTTTTTTTTTTTTTGGTTCTCCTTGGAAAATTATAGAAAATAGCTTTGAAAACCTTTTTATAGATATATATTGAAAAGATTTTTTAAATATAGTAAAATATCAAAAGATGAAGATTACTTTCCCATTCCTTGCATTACCTCCTAAATAAATCAAAGGAAAAAATAAAGATATTAAAAAATGACTGACATTGACTTAAAAATCTGGCTAATCTAGTCCAAACCCATTTCTGAGTTTGGGAATATATATTGACTTGCTACACAAAGCAAAAAAGAAACAACAGGCATTCAGTTTAGCAACAGAAGTGAAACAACTGTCCTACAAATAGGACACCAGTCTTGAACAGGTTAAATAGTTTTAATAATTTCTATCCCTTACATCACACATTATAACATTTGCTGCTTACTCAACTATTAAAATAAAAAAATACAGTCCTCTGCTTAATGTGATCACGGTTAACTTTATCATTCGCTTTACATTATCAAAAACCTCTGGCCCCGAACCAACGTATTCAAATGTACACAAAATTATTTATTTAGTGTGATCACTACATTGTTTAATGTTATCACTTTTGAAGTAGAGAATTGACCGATCCCTCATTCACCAGGGTTAGCGATTGACGTTTGTAGAATTTCTCACTCGACTTGTAAGGAAACATCTACAGGCCACTTGCCCTCACACATCCCAAGAATTTCAAAGGTTTATTTTTCATGGCCTCTCTTAAAAGGTTGACCATTTAGCGGGCAGGGACATTACCATCGGTAATTGTCGCTGAACCTCCTGAAGGTATGCAAAAGGAAGAGTATGAAGAATGGATGTCCATTGCCGAGGTCATTCCAGTAGCTACCACACTAACATACTTGGAAATTTGCCAAGCAAGACCAAGTAATGAAAGTTGATTCCAACAGGGATGAATGTGTTGTAAACCATCCAACAAAAGCCGAAATGAGGCAAGCCCTTGATATTTTGAAACGCAGCGTGCAGCATCATTCAACAAAAAACATTTAAAAAACAAATTTATGAATTTTTTGTTATTTTTGAAATAAATTATAGATAGCCCTGAGGCAAGTGTTTTCTTTTCCATTTTGTTTCTTTTCCCTTGATGTGATAAAAATATAGTAAATTTTACCCAATTTGGTTATTGTTATCAGTCGGTTAATGTTATCAAAATTCTTAAATCCCTAAGTGATCACATTAAGCGGAGTCTAATGTATATATATTTGAATCTCCAGTCCGAAATATTGCAGCATACTAGCTACAGATAGCTTTAGGGTAGATTTGTCCTATTATTTTTACAACACTACTCTTAATTATTATATAGCAATTATAGTAGACAAAAAAGGAGATAAAATACTCTAAAGTTATTGAAAGAAAATGTTTACAATTCAATTAATAATCAACATTTTGAAAAACCTTTAGTTCCAATGACTAACATTTTAGCCATGTGAAAGGGCAACCGACAGCATAGGTTAAATTCGTGTGCCCATACTAAAGTTGCAAATGCATTCAGAATTATTGACTGTACCTGTTTGCTGGGGGTACTGTTTGAGGGGGAACTCCTCTCGGCTGCTGCACCATGCCTGCTTGCTGAACTTGGGAATATTTTCCAATTCCTAACATATCCTACGTTAGAAATTACAAAAGGGAAACAATGAGAGCATTCAATTGTTTACACAAAAAAGAACGTGTATCCTAAAAATGCAAAAATTACTGAGAATACAAGGTATAGAAGTATCTTACAATAAATCAGAATGTAACATCTCTGTAGGAAATGTTTGGATAGGACAGTTAGATAAAGAGGGCGTTTATTTAGAAAGTTATTTTAAAAGAATTATACAACAGGGTGGCTACAGAAACTGTGAAAAAAAAAATCTCCCTGACTAAACTTACAACATTTCCCTGATTTACGGCTAATAATTATATTAGTTTTCTGGCTTAATATACATTTTTAAAAACACTTTTAACAGTTATTTAATATGAAAAAAAATATTTTTACGAAATTTAATTTTTTAAAAATGGAATGAACATCCTAAAAAAACTATTAAAACAGTATATTACATTTCTTATATGTAAAAAATACTGGAAATTTTAACAAAATACTTTGCTTCTAAAAATGCATAAGGATTCTAAGAAATATTAAAACTACTCTTTACAACTCAAGTTGAATTATATTAACAGTAAAGGTTATTATGATCTTTGCTCAAAACTTTAAAACAGTTCAATAATTAATTAGTGCTCTTTTCATGAGTACCAGAATAACCTGTTGCAGCATAAATATAAAAATAGTATAATTATACGTATCTAATAATATATATTTTCGTAGAGATTTAAACAAGGGAAACTTGCAAAATATTTCTTCAAATCTTTATTCTTTAACAAATCATAAGAAATTAATTGCTCTAATCAAAAATTTATGCTTTTATAAATGAATATAAGTTTTTTAAATTCCATTTATTATTATAAATAATGCTAGACATAAGATACTAATTTGTAGATAATAACTCAAGTAACTAACTTCCTCTAATTTTTAGATATTTTTACGAATTTCCCTGACTTTTCCAGATCGATAAAATTCCCCGACTTTTCCCTGATTTCCAGGTTCTGTCGCCATCCTGTACAAGTTCATAAACAATAATTTCAGTTTAGAATTTTAGATGGGTTCAACTGTAAATTTTTTCACAACTTTCAATGGACATTTTACTGTTAATAAATCTGTTGTGCAACTGTCTCAATAATATTCTTAAGCAAATAAATTTATTCACTTCAACATCATACTTATCAATTAATATTGCTATAAAAATAGTCTGGTGGGTATACAGGAATGCAGTCCAACAAGCAGAATAAAAAAATAAGAGACTATTTTACGAATATTCCAAAAAAGAGAAAGTAAAATCATAGCACAGGTAACAAAATTAAGTAGCACTTTTATAAATTAACTAGCTGAACCTGGAAATGCTTTGCTATTGCTAGATTTGAGCATAGATTAAATGAATTTTGATGTGTGTGTATCGATTTACACGATCACTTGAATTTCTAATGAAGTATATTTGCAAAAATTTGTAGTCAAAATCCGTAAATGGTAACAAAGCATTGTGCTGTTTCTTCTTCTGTTTCATTTTGTCTTCTCATTTTCTCTTGGTGCAATTTGTAAGACGACCAATATTTTGCCATTTTGGTGGCATTTTTTATCAACAGCAAATGCACAAATAGGCCTAAAATTTCACCTCCGTTCATATTTGCCAGATCAAAATAGCAAAATAAAGCCAAACTGTCTTTAAAAAAAGGCCAAATTTGAAAATTTGATTAAAGCACTCATTTTCCCTGATTTGTTAGAAGAAAATAACCATCCTTGATGAAAAGGAATCCCATTAGAATGACATATGTAGCAGTGGCGAATCCAGGGGGGGGGGGCGATGGGGCTGCAGCCCTTCCCAGAGCTAAGCCAGATTTCTTGATTTTATTTAAAATCACTTTAACTGTTTGGTCTTAATTTACCTTTTATGAAAAAATAATAAAAATGTGACAACATTGCTTTTGGGCTTGACAGGCTCTCCCACTTTTCTAGTCATTCTACTTATACTTGTAGCATCGACACGGTCGAAGACATTTTTTGGCTAGTTATTTCATTGTATTTTTTATTAAATTATAGAAAGTATTTTATTGTTCTTTGTGATTCTAATTGTCAGGTGAGTGAAGTCTGTAAAATTAAAGTGTTTTGATTTACATGAGCCATGAGATTTGACATTCGTCACGACGATACAAAATTTTTACGACCTCAGCCTCCCCCAGACCCACAAATCCTGGATTTGTCACTGATATGCAGAATACTTTTTTATTAAATTAAAATTTAAATTAAATTAAAGAAAACACCTACATATACAGCTTTGCAAATAAAAGAAAAAATTATGTTCTTGCTGGTGCAGAATGAAATGATAGAGAGAAATATATCAATTTCTGTTAATAACTATATTCTATATTATTTTTCAATGTGATTACAATAAATTAAGAGTTCTTTCATACTTATAGTAAATGAATAACAGTAAAAAATTACCTTAATATAAAAAATGCACTACTATTAGTTTCGATGTTACTTAAATAGTTGACACCCAAATCCAATATGCTGTGTCATTCTAAATAATGTTTCCGAAAGTTTGTTATATCCATTAGATTTGACATTTAAACATTTGTTAAATTGCTGGAGATTGTAATTTCGGTGTTGTTTGAAATACCTAACATAAATGCTCGTTCTTTTTTAAAAAAAGACCTGTAATGTGATGTCCTCTTTCATTCCTCTATCTCCTTTTTTAAAAAAGAATATTTTACATGGAAGTTTTCGTATAAGAACTCGAACATAAAAAGCAAAAACAAAGAAAGTGGTTCTTGTATGCTGTGCAGAGACAAACACAGTTACCACTAGAAGCATTCTAACGAAAGGTAACAGAAACCTTTTTTATTCTGAAACTACTTCGTTCGACAGCAAAAAAATCGTAAAATTATTTATTAAAAATCTTTCTAAGTCATAAGCAAAAATAAAGCCAATATGGCAACCCTGCCTCTGGTCCTGGGATTGACGCTATGCTAAAAAACAACCCTGTTTACAAAAAGCAACCCTGTGCTCACATTAGGAAGAAGTTGCACCAATAATTTTCTCAACCATCGCCAATGGTAGCCAAACATTAAAATATTATTAGGCCCCCAACTTTCTTTCTAATGGTCAGATTGATGACTTCAATAGCTTTAAACCTTCCTCGGATCATTTTGCGAAAAAACGCACATAATTTGGTCCAGTAGTTTTTAGTCTATAACGGACAAACATACAAACATTACCTTTTATATATATAGATAACTTAAACAGACAGCAGAACACTAATAAATATCAGTTACAGCACTTTCAATAGCACTCAATCAGCTCACCAGCTTGCACTACTGACCAAACTCGAACTGATTGATCGTTTAACTTAGCTTGGTATTTAGACCTTTTCCGACAGGATGCAACATCACATAGAAGTCTCTCTAATGTTCACCCTATTCCCGCTCCCAGTAGAGATAGGATCATAATTCCAGCATTTTTTTGAAACTCCGTTTTGTTGCTATGGTCAGGGTTCATTGGCTTGGCTTTCGGTAAAACCTCTGTAAAACTCCCTTTCTGGCCATAAGATTAGCATGCCAGGAAAATAACTTTACAGCCTCATAACAATATAAAAAATTCTTGAGTTTCTCAACCAAATATAAATTAGTTCAATGGATACTGTTAGAAATCCCAAAAATTAAGAGGAAGGAATAGAAAAAGCAAAGTAAAAATGAACGCAGAAAAATTTGAGTTCTTCAGAACAAATGTAAATTTAATTCAATACTGCCTTATTATAGTGGTCCCCGATAAACAATCACCATCATGGTGAAATCATAGCTGCGATCTGCTTGATATAATCCGAAGTTCACCAAGTAAGCTTGGGGGCCACTTTATATAATTCATAAGAAGTTTAAAAAATTACATTAAGAGGTTAAAAAAAGCAAAGGAAGCAACTCTTCTAGTATTAATTCAAACAAAGCAATATTAACAAAAACAGATTCCTAGAAACATCTTGGGGAATTATGACATAAAAACTAACCTAATTTTTTTTTTTTTAATTTCTCATGGCAACCTAGATTAGCCGAAGACAGTAAAGCTTGACACAAGTCATAGTAGAAAAATTTTGGAAAATACAAACAAACCCATCTTGGGTGGAAGTTACACTCAAAAATAAACAAATATACAGGGTGATTATAACTAAAGTTCAACTTTCAAAAATGCTGTAAAAAAAAGAACCACTGCTCAGAATGATCCGAAACTCAGCCTGAAAATACTCGAAGAAGGGGGAAGTATGGTAGAAGAAAAAATAGTTCAAAATTTTAGCAATAGATGGCACTTTATACACCATAAAACTTTCTAGGGTTCAGGCACCAGTGACACTGGCAATCTAATGTAACAGCCATTGCACGGGTTGCAGTTTAAAAACCAACTATACTGTTCAATGTGTATGACTAATGGTTTTTTTATTTTAAAAAATCAATAAATAAAACAATGACTTTCAAGTCATTTGGCAGTTGTGACACTCTTAATTAAAAGCCAATCCACTATGACAGGCTCAAAAAATGTCCATCGTTTTCTGCCACAAGTTCAAACCGAGAAATAGCATGTTGTACGAGTATATCTGTGTTGAGGTTGTGAATGTGCTGCGTAATACATCTCTTCAGTTAAGTTTGCTATCGGACCACTGAACACAACATGTTTCAGATAATCCCACATGCAGAAATCACAAAGATTAAGACCAGGTGATCTTGGTGGCCAGCGTTTGTTGGAAAATGACGGATGATAATTCTATCATTTCCAAAATGCATGTTGAAAAGGCACTTAACAGGATATGCAATGCGTGGAGGAGTGCCTTCTTGCATGAAAATTGTGCTACCCACACATGCACGCTGTTGAAGTACTGGAATGATATGGATGCACAAAAGATTCATAGCATACACCATTGATGGTAAAGGCAACAGGACCCGTCTCATCGAAAAAGAATGGCCCTATGATAAACGATGCCATAAACCCACATAATACATTTACTTTTTTAGAATGAAGAGGTACTGGTTGATGTCTGAACAGATTTTCTTTTGCCCATATTCTGGAATTCTGAGTATTGATATATCCGTGGATATGGAAATGAGCTTCATCTGTCCAAAAATGGTTCCATCATTTCTTATTTTGCATATTCTGACATGTAAAGTACCATCTATTGCTAAAATTTTGAACTATTCCCCCCCCCCCTTTTCGAGTACACTCGGGCCAAATTTCACGTCATTCTGATCAGTGGTTCTTTTTTACAGCTTTTTGAAAGTTGAATGTTAATTATAATCACCCTGTATAATATATAAAACTTCTGAAAGTATACATAATATAATAAAAAGAAATTTATACGAAGTATGCACGTAAACTCATTCAAAAAGAGCCAAGAACTAGAGGTGCACATAAAAACATCCACAAAAATAAAAGATAAGTCTGTAATACAAATAAGAAGAGAGGAAAAAAAATGTCTAATACAATTTGGGAGAAAAATGAAGACTCTTACACAATACAGAAAAGATAAAAAAAAAAAAAAATCTAATACAATTTTTAAAAAACGATGTCTATAATAATTACCTGTATTTGTTTTCCTGTTAAATCCTTTGTTCCTCTGAAGACATAACTCTTGGATATCCCTTCACATCCCAGTTCATGAACTTGCACCATGCGGCCAAATGTTATCAGGCCAATCATAGCACTCTGAGGTAGCAAGGACAGCGACATTTGCAAAGATTCCTAAGACAGAACAAGATTTCAAACTCGCACCATTCTTTAAGCTATTTACATTTTAAACAAAACAAATTTGTGGAGTCACTGAATTATAATTTTATTGATCTTTGCTCACCATCAACATGATTTTTTCTATATTAGAAGATATCAATGTAGGTTAAAAGAAAAAGGAAGAGAAGGAAAATGTGTACTTATACAGGCAAGTCCATGAGAAGCATGTTCATAGAATGTTTAGTTCTCGCTAACAGGAAAGGAAGCTTGGCTATAAGAGGTGCCCATCGACTTCCCTTGCAATGCCATTTTTTTATCAATCATGAGGCTGTGGATTTGACAACACTGGACATGGTTTTTTGAAACAAAATTTTAATGAAGTAAAGCTTTTTTAAAAAATATGCATTTCTCATGGACCAACATGTACAAGAGCAGGTTTTCCAGGGCACTCAAGAAACATGCCATTTTCGGATTAGCATGGCAATGAACAAAATGGGTGAAAATCATGTTTTACTGCACATGGCTACCATAATTGTTGTTCACTTTAGGTGCTAGCGAGCTATAGCAAAATTACTCAAATACTAAACAAATTAGCAATCAACTTTAAAGATTTTACATTCATCTTAATCTATATACAGACATGACACATGCTTAGAACAAAAAAAGCTGAACTTCGTAAATAATAAATCGTGCCAAACATAAATACCAAGAAGTAAAATAAGTATGATGAATCGAACAATAAAATAAATTTACACAAAAAATGCTTAAGATATAAAAAATATTTTAGAATTATTATACAATAGAAAATTAAGAATAAAATCCAATGTCGAAAATGCTGAAATCTGTGTTTCTGCGGAAATGTGTCATGTCTGTATATATATATAAATAAATATAATAAGAGCAACTTTTTCGTATTATGTTCCTTTTTTTTCTTATCGTCGTGCACGCCCAGATTATTTGATTTGCCAGGACTAAATTTGATACAGCAATAGATTAGCACAAGAGGGAGCTAAAGTTGTAAATTTTTTTAAAAAACTCAAACTAGAATTTTATTTAATGTTAAGTGGTTTTATATTTTCTCTAATATTCTGCATATTTTCTTATCAGAGAATCTTAATTTTTACAACATTGCAAAGTTCAAAATTTCCTCATCATAATAAGAGTAATTTGAAGCTTCTGCATAACTTTCCTGATTTTTAGCAATTTTTTGAAATTTTCGGAAATACTTTTGTAAATGATTCGTGTAGATCAAATGCAAGAAATCAATCCTGTAGCTCAAATGCAAGAAAAAAAAAAAAAAAATTAAAGCTTATATTTTTTTCCTTTATGTTTTATTTTGCAACATTTTTATTAACATTTCATTCATTTTAAAAAAAAAATTTAAAGCTTATATTTTTTAATCAGCAACACTGGAAAAAATCTGTATAGTATAACTATTCATTATAAAGCTGTATTAGTTATTATAAGGTACATTGTTTAAAACAAATTTCTTTTTTCAAACTTCTTGTGTTTTCATTCAAACCATACTATTATAAGGCAAAAAAAAAAGCAATATTTGAAAATTTCAATTCAACAAGAACAGATTCAAAGGAGATTTACATCAGTTGGGGGAAAGTTAGTGATAATATTCATAGAAAAAATGGAAGCGGCCATATAAAAAAATATGGATCCCGAGCAATGCCAGATTATCAGCTACTTAAAATAAAATTCCTAAATATCCCATTTTAAAATATGTAGGATATTGCATTAAAAGTTAATCTACATAACCAGATCTTATTTTTATAATCAAAGAATACAGAATATGCATAAAAACATATACAAACAGTTGCTTCATTTGGTAATGATTTCCCATCTGAAAATTTATTTACTCTATGATAAATGCAAGTCACTTTTTATTTACCTCGCTATATATTCGTATTTAGTATTTTATTCTGTAGTTTTGCACACAGAAAAATTAATGATTTGCCACTCTTCCCTTAAATATTTAATCACTTACACTGAGCAGCAGTGTATGCTGTTCATTATGGGAGGAAAAAACATACAAACCTTCAGTTCCATCAATTCGTCTTCATCAATGCAAGTATCCACAACATAAAGGAATATAGGCGGTAAGCATTGTTGCCTCTAAAATTTAAACAAAAGGCATTTTAAGAAAGCAAACATTATGCAAAAAAAAAACTATCAACAGAATTTCAGCACTCATTCGCATTTCAACAATAAGTTATTGTAATCAAATGCAGATTAATGTAATCAAGTTTATTATTGTAACCAGTTGCAGAATTTTAGTCAGAATTATATATATGAAACGTTCCGTTAAGTGAAGTGTAGAGGTAGTTGAAGATTGCAGTCGTTAAATGTCTAAAACATTTTATTACATTTCAAAGATAAGCAAAATCAAATAAGTTATAGAGTACTCAATAACATATTAAGATTAAACGTTTAAAAGATTAGGGGAATATTAAATCCATGGCCAGGAGTGGAGAATTATACCTAAAAACGGCGTGAACTGCTCAGTGCGTTACATGATTACGAAAAAGGAAATTACACAAACGTGGAGAGTTTTTATAATACCAAAAAAGGGGGAAAGTACCGAAGTTGAGGCTCTAGAAATATTGCAACTCTTGCGAGTCTAGTTAGAGTAGAAGTGTTTTTTATCATAGGATTGAAGTAGAAATAATTCGTTTGTAATTAAAAATTAACTGTCGTTACAAAAGATTTATTTTAAAGATGGGAAAATTTCTTGATCATTACATATATATATCACAAAAATTAGAAATGGGTACATCTGTGGATATTAGTTGGCCATCCTAAGACATTTCTTTTTTAACCAGCGGGAGTGGTCTCCCCAAAACTTTCTCATATCCACTCTAACACAGGTAGGGAAAAAATATACCAAGCACCAGTAACACGCGCCATTCATTCCCTAACACAAAATGGGAGGAAACGTGCGAATCGAATGCAACTTTTTTTTGCGTCATAGAATGGTGAAGAAACCAAATATGCCATTTGAATGTCTTTATTTTAACCGATTGAAACCAAATTTAGGCACAAATCTACAATTAAGGTAAGAAGTCCTCAAATGAATTTTTATTTATCTATGTCACTGTGTTTAGGAGTTACTATGTTCACATTTATAAGAATATACAGACTGACAGACAATCAACTCTTTGTTGGATTTGGTCCAAAATTTGATAAGGACCTACATTCCTGGTGATAAAACTGTGTACCAAATTTTATCTAAGTTTTTGAGTTCTCGTAACACAGAGATATACAGACTTCACATGGATGGATTTTGTCCAAAATCTGGTAGAATTAGGTGTAAAGATCAGATCACAT
>BGPR01039943.1:0-14130 GCA_013235015.1 Araneus ventricosus
TAGGCTCTGGCTTTAGCTGAACAACATCTCAATCTGATGTTATCAAATTTACTGAGAAACTTGTTGGAACGAAATCTCATGCAGATTGCCAGAGTGCTTTAGAAAGTAAAAAAGCAGAAAAAGAAAATGATGAATCAATTGGACCTAGCTTTCGGTTTCTGCAAAAATATATAATATTCAACTTGCAATTGTAATAGATAAAGTAAGAACCTTTTAATGCAAAACGAAAGTAGAATGAAAATAGAATTAATTCTAATTGAATTACAAATGTTGCGGTTTAATTCTGTTTGATGTCTCTTGGTTTTGATCAGCCTTGTGCACGTCTCTTACTAACCTTTCATTTCTTGGGGAAGTGCTTTGATCTTCTCTATGCATATTGTTTTACTCAACAATCTCTTCAACTAGGAAAATTCTTCCGGCATCTCTTCTCCCCTAGAATCTCTAGGGGAAAAACTCTTCCTTTTTTCACTTCCGCAAGCGTGCGTGTGGCATCTGGTACATTGTGGGTCGAAGCCACCTCCATTTCCTGATCGATTGAGGCCATGCCGAGTTATATTATAGAAAGGCTAAAACTGTTCAACTATCATCCTCGTATAACAAATGGCATAATACACACGGCATAATACAATCCTTAGCACTCAATTTTAAAATGGTGTCTATGTATGGCAGGGGTGCGGTAAAGATGGTTAGGTCTCCTCGTCTTCGGACTGGAGGTTACAGAATTGCAGATGCATCCTGAAAGAACCTTCATGTATTGATCCGTCTGCTTCTAATTGGCTATGAGATCAAACGTCCTGACGACCTCGAAAGGTGTGGTGCTGCAGAAGTTTAGAAGGAAGGGATGGCAAAGATTGAAATAATCTAGTTAAATAAAAATTTACGAGTAAAAAACGAGAGTATTAGGATCTAACGAAACATTTTGTTGTATCGTTTTATTTATGATCGGTGATTTTCTAAATTTTCAGAAAAATATTCAAAATATCCAGATCTTCTCAAACCAAGATTAAAACGGAAAGTGTAATATTTATCAGCAGAGGGGTTGCAATAGTGAGGAAGACACTGCGTGATGTGAAGTTTGGAGAAAGGTCTGTCTCTCAATCTGTCTTCGACCCGAGCTGTCAAAGCAACTGTGTGAATTCTGAGCGTCTCAGGTCGAAATTAATCTGCAAAGAACATTGTTTAATTTAGTACGTAACTCTTGATTTCTTTGTGGAAATGGTAATTAGTCATTTATACCATACTGATACTTTTGTATGTCTATACTTGAATTGTCATAAATTTGTAAATAAATTTCTTGTCTTCTACTTTAAAAGAACCTCTTACTTGTACAAGTCTGATTCTCTGCAAACTTGAACTCACAAAAACTAACTAAACTGATTGCCTAAACTGGGAGTGTTTTACCGTCAAATGAGAAGATAATTCACTGTTTTTTGCAATCCTTCCAGGAAGTTTTATTTTCAACCTCAGTCTTTATTTAAGTAAAAAATATCTCACTAGGGAAAATTTTATTGTCACAGATAAAAAATATCATCTTCACGTGAAGAAAGGCCACTATTATTATGGAATATAGTATATATACTCATCTAACTTTCAATCTATTCTATTCTAATTCAATTTAGTATATACTCGTTAACTTTCAATCTATTCTATTCTGTCTAATTTATATATATATTCGTTAATCTCAATCTATTCTATTCTGTCTAATTTAGTATACTTACTAACTTTCAATCAATTCTATTCTGTTCAATTTAGTATAATATACTCTTAACTTTCAATCTATTCTATTCTGTTCAATTTAGTATAGCTCATTAAGCTCCATTCATTCTTTCCAATTTAGTATACTCTTAACTTTCAATCATCTTATTCTGCTCAATTCTAGTATATATACCTTAACTTTCAATCTATTCTATTCTGTTTCAATCTTGTATACATTCTAACTTTCATCTATTCTATTCTGCCAATTCTAGTATACTCATAACTTTCAACTATTTATTCTTGTCTAATTATTTTAACTTTCAATCTATTCTATTCTGTTCAATTTAGTATATACTCATTAACTTTCAATCTATTCTATTCTGTTCAATTTAGTATACTCATTAACTTTCAATCTATTATATTCTGTTCAATTTAGTATACCTACTAACTTTCAATCATTCTATTCTGTTCAATTTAGTATACTCATTAACTTTCAATCTTTATTCTATTCTGTTCACCTCTAGTATATCACAAAGAACTTTCAATCTATTCTATTCTGTTCAATTTAGTATACTCATTAACTTTCAATCTATTTTATTCTGTTAAATTTAGTATACTTATTTAAAATGTAATCAGAGATTTATCTCTGTTGCTGACATTATGAAACACAAAGTTAACAGTTTTAGAGCATAATTTTACAATTAACCAATAAATCTTTCGGGGCTAAATCCCAGCCAATTGACGGTGGAACTCATCTCATGCCCCGTGTGATGATGAATGTTTGAGAAGAGGCACACCCGTTTCAGCGAGGCAGATCCGATAATTTAGTTAATCCCACATTCAATTACCATTTTACCTTTAGGGATATTTAGGGAGATAATTTCCAAGTTTAACATTTGAGTTGGAAAGGATTTCGTCAATTTTGATGAAAACGGAGTGCCATCTTTGTATTTGGGTTTCCTCAATACAACAATTTCTATTTTGACAGGATGATGGACTGCGATCTGAATGTCCGATATCAACTGTTGACTCCGAGATTTTTCAAGTGTTAATGAGAAGTTAAAAGGACAAAAGTTAGAAATCAAACATTTAACCAGCGGGAGTAGTCTCCCCTAAACTTTCTCGTACCTTTCTAAGTGGAGATTCGTTAAAATCTCGAGTTTTTTTTACGATTACGATACTTTCGCTTTGTATACTTCGTATACGAGAAAGTGAAACAAACAAACAAACCTGAAATCAGATATCTGTTGCCACGTTTCAAAAAAATATCACTTTGAAGCAGTGCGATAAAATAAGCAATGCAATGAATACTAAAGCGAAAATTCTGCTTTGGAATTGAATTCCCAAGGAAACAATTTATACTACCACAACCGTAACAATTGCAAAAGTGCGTGAATAAAAGATTTGATGAAATAATGAGATCGGTTTGAATTTTATTTACAACAATAAAAAAAATTGTTACGATGTATGTTTGAAAACATTATTTATTGTTGTAAATAAAATTTACAACAATAACAGATTGCTACCGGTACGCATGCGCATGAGAATCGGATTAAAAGAAATTGAATATGCAATTTGAACTCCTCTTTTTGACGGATTTGGCCCAAAATTTTATACGGACCTACATTCATGACGATAAAACTGTGTACCAAATTTTATCCATCTAGCTATTCAAGTTTTTGAATTATAGTGTTCACATGACCGCGGACATACAGATAGACAGACTTCCCGTTGACGAATTTTGTCCAGAAGTTGATAAAAACCTACAAATTATGTGTAAAGACCACATACCAAATTTCATCCCCGTAGCTCTAATAGTTTTCGAGTTATCGTGTTCACAGACATACAGACACACAGACAGACATGATTCCAAAATTGTGTTTTTCGGACTCAGGGAGGTCTAAAACGTAGAGATTCGTCAAAATCTCGAGTTCGAATTTTTTGACGATTACATTACTTTCTCTTTGGAATTGAACGCATACGAGAAAGTAAAAAGTCATCCAAGTTATTCCGCATTATGTCATCACTGAATGTTATAAATTGTATGAAAAGCATGTACAATCAGTTGTATGCATTTAACTGTGTCTATTTGCATCTTGCATGAAGTCACGGTTTAACAAAATAGTAGTTTGCCGATATTCAATTCGATACCGGATTTTATTATATGCCACCCTCCCTATGTATGTAAATATGCTTCATTTTATTTTTTAATTATTTACGACAGGTAGCATGATGATTTGCTATATCTAAGAGCCTATAAAAACTTTTTTGTTTGTATATAAGTCAACTCATTTTTTAAAAAAATCCTAAAAATGATACACATTGATTATATTGAGAATCATTTAAACTTTTATTCTT
The DNA here is from genome assembly GCA_013235015.1 of Araneus ventricosus. NCBI lineage: Eukaryota > Metazoa > Arthropoda > Arachnida > Araneae > Araneidae > Araneus > Araneus ventricosus. The sequence continues at coordinate 4,054 of BGPR01039943.1, forward strand.
CAGTTCTGCTCAATCCTTAAATAATTTAAGTGTGAGAAAATATAATTTCAGATAACCGAATGACCTTATAGTTAATATAAAAAGGATAAAATTTGTTTGATTAACATTCTGCTGTGAAAATATTCAATTCGGAAAAATATTGGAATTTTAAATCACAATAACTAACTATCATGACATATCAGTCTTCTCCCCAAATTTCCTAACGTCTTCAACATGATGATGCTTGACGCTTTACTAGATTATAAGCGAAACAGTCACATTAATTTCCGATGAAATAGCTATTTAGAAGTGTCAGTCACATATTGTTGCGAAGCTATAAAGTTGTTTCCTTAACATGCTAAACTTATGGCAAGAAAGAAAGTTTTAAAGAGATTTTACTAAAAGCTGAGCCAATGATCCGCGACTTTGGCGACCATTTTGGCGAGGAAACGAAGCTTCTAGAAAATACTAGAAATTTGACCCTATCTCTACTAGGAGCGGAAATATCAAGAACCTTCGAGAGATTACTATTTGATGTCATTTCTTGTTGTGCTGTGACTGATATTTATTAGTGGTCTGCTGCCTGTTTGGGTTTTTAATTTATAAAAGTGCTACTCAGTTTTTTTTTACCTGTGCTGCGTTTTTTATGGAATATTAGTCAAATAAAGAGTCATTTATTTTTTTTATTATCCTGATTATCGGACTGAATTCACGCACACCCACCAGACAATAACTATTTAGTAATTATAAAATAGAACAAAAAGAATCTGGAATTTCCAATATTTCCTCACAAAAACAAATTTAAGCCCTTTTACTGAAATGGCATGTCAAACTCGTGCACCAAACTACAGATTCTTCTTATATTGAAATTTATATTTAAGTTAAAATAGCAATTAATTTAAACGACAAAAATCCCGTCGACGCGCTTCAGTATCAGAACTGAGAAAACAACCATGAAACACGGCTGAAAAAATACCAGCAAATTCATTCTTTTAACATTACCAGAAATAATGACCTCAAGAGTAATAACACTTATTGAGAAGATAGTCAATTTATTGGATAAGCAACTTTATTTGATCCAAAATATATGCTGGCCTTAATATTTTGTCTAAGACGTATACTATGTAGTGGAGAGATGCCGAAATGTGGTGTATGAAACCATTTTTAAAAGAAAACGCTACGTGGTTGAAGTTAGAGAACAAGTGTTAATATTTAGGTATCTTTAATTATTTTTCAAAAATGACAAAAAGCTCTTACGTTGTTTTAAAGTAAGTAGGACAATAAGCTGCTATATACTCAGATAGCTACAAATCAGTATAATAATTTTATTAAAACAGTTTTAATATAAGGTTTGGGGAATCTTTTTGTTGTTGTCCAAAAGTTGCCTAGTTGGACCATACACAATAAGCCTAAATTGGATAATTTAAATCAATGGAATTATTATCTTGATCTACAGGAGTAGCTCTGAAAGCAGTTATCACCACTATTAGTCCCTCTCTTGCCCAATTATTTTGAACTTTTAGCTGACCGGTTAGAAAACTTAGCTGTTAAAGAGAATGAACCTCTCTTTTTTGTATTTAATTATAACTCTGAAATCTTAAGGATACTTTATCCATGCATTTTTGAGAAAATTATTCACTCACAAATTCTAATTTATTATATTACTTATTCTAATTTATATTCTATATTATTATTCTATAATCTATATTATTATTCTAATTTATTATATAAATTATAGTTTTGTCCGGTTAGAAAACTTAGCTTTTAAAGCGAATGAACCTCTCTTTCTTGTACTTAATTATAACTCTGAAATCTTAAGGATACTTTATCCGTGCATTTTTGAGAAAACTTACATATAAATACGAGCTATCTGCTTTTGAAGATAACATGATAAACGTAAAAAGATGTTTGCGCCGCTCGGAGGGTTAAATTGGAAGTGGAGCAAGTCAAAGCAAAGAAACAGTAACAGGACACTAAAGCCATCAAATGTTGGATAAAAAAAACAAAAACTAAGGATACGTATCATTTGCGAGGAAACAAAGGAAGGAGAAGGAGTGATACAGTGCAACGTATGTCATACTTACGTTCATGCATTATGACCCGGCGTGATTTTGAGAATCAAAATATATTTTTGCTTCAATTGCGCTTAAAGGAATTGTGGTACAATTTGTGATACCAGTTGTCGAATTTGGGATACCAGTAGTACATACAGTACCAGTAGAAAAACAATAACAGAACACTAAAGCCATCAAATGTTGGATAAAAAGAACGCAAACTAAGGGATACGTAACAACTGTGAGGAAACAAAGGAAGAAGAAGGAGTTATACAATGCATAATATGTCATACTTACGTTCATACATTATGACCCGGCGTTATTTTGAGAATCAAAATATATTTTTGCTTCAATTGCGCTTAAAGGAATTGTGGTACAATTTGTGATACCAGTTGTCGAATTTGGGATACCAGTAGTACATACAGTACCAGTAGAAAAACAATAACACAACACTAAAGCCATCAAATGTTGGATAAAATGAATAAGAACAAAAAACTATGGATACGTATCATTTGTGAGAAACAGGAGGAAGGAGAAGGAGATACAGTGTAACATATAACAGCAATTTACGTTCATGCATTATGACTTATGCGTGATTTTGAGAATCAAATATATTTTTGTTTTAATTCCGCTTAAAGGAATTGTGGTACAATCTATGATACCAGTTATCGAATTTGAGAGATGCTCAGTAGTACAACCTTGGAAACCACTTCCTTAAATGGGAATTGATGACACAATTCAAAATTGTATTTCATAAACGTTAATTGTATTGTTCTGAACAGATTTTAAAGTTATTTTATCTTCGTACTTTAAATTGCACTTGATAAAAAAGGTTAATTCCATTGTTCTGTAGATAACAACTACAAAAATTTTACTATTTGTTTTCTCTTTAAATTACTTCTCTATCACTGCATATTAAAAAAATTTCCCGGTATCTCAAATTAGTAACTCCTTCTTCTTCGGTATATCTTTCAAAATTTATTTGAGATAACGACATTTAGACGAGGTCTTGTGCTAAACGAAAATGGGTACAAGAACCAAAGATATGGCAGCCATTTTTTTGAAACAGACGATCTCTCCTTTGCCTCTAATATCAAGGCAAAGTACATCTCTAATTTGAAGCATATTATCTTGAGTGCTGTATTAAAACATGAAATTAATGACATTTTTAAATTAAATTTACAAGAAAAAATAAATACAGTTGTGGCCGTTTAAGGATTAAGTAAATTATTCCAAATTAGTGTGACAATTATTTATTTAAGCGTTAAGTTACCACAGACACTAACACAAAAAATTTCGAATTAGAACAAAATTAAAGAAAAGCATAGTTCATGGCATGCAGCCAATCCCATCGCTTCTGATCTTGTTAGGGCACAGGAAGCGAGTTTGCCATCACTTGTTAGTCTCTTAATGTAGAGACAGGCAACTTCTAACAACACTAGCTATGAAGAGTTGCTGATAATAAGCTAAAAGCGTCCTGGGCTTTGTTGTATGCAGTGGAATTCTTATGATAGAGCATTTCTATTATTTTCAGAAATGACGAATCGTATAAGTTGAAAGAGACATTTATTTAGACGACCACATTTAAGAACATATTTACAGATCAGTTATTTCCATTTAACAAGATTGATACTTGTCCTACACCTTATAAGTACAGCAAATAGCTATATGGCACTGAAGTTCTCCTGAGGAGAGAATGCTTAGAGGACCTACAGACCGTACCTCCTTTCTTCTGGCATAGTAGAGACAAAGCATATATACCTACATAATCATATCTGTGACATTAAAGCTCCGGGAATCGAATAGACAACGTCATACGATTCCGATTAAATAGCTGCTAATATGGATGTCAAGTGAAGTGGGAATTGTAGCTCCAAAGAAATGACGTAAATCTTAAAGAAAGAATGCTTCGAATCTTAGAGTAAAGGCATGAGAGACAATTTAGAAAAAGATGCAGCTTCTTTAGCTTAAAATACAGAATTTCCTAACAGTTTCCTGGTGATTCAAGTATTCCATTAAAATTCAATGATGCCGTTAAAGTCTCAGTCAGTTATGGTTAGCGTTAAGAGCGACTATACAGTGAATTAAAAACTTTTATTTAAAGAATGTCGAATAAATTTATTTTGCATGATATCCTTTATGCCATGAGTTTTTTTTTCCTTAACAGATTTTACCAAAGAGAATGTTCCTTACCTTCCAAAAAAATAATTTTCTGTTATACTTGGCAAGAGTTTTTTTTCGGCAACTTCCAGGCCTTTTATATCACAAACTATGGCTACTGTTTTCCTTCACTGAGAGATTTGTTAACATTCAGAGAATATTTCGCCTCTGCCAAATAGAAACTTCCCCTATCTTTCTGTTAAAAGAACCTTTGTTTTCCCTTCTTTCTCCATTTTCCTGTCACTTCTTCCTCTTTTTCAAATCCTTTTCGTACCGGTGACGTCACCTAGTCAGAAAAAAAAGATAAAAATACTACTGGTTTGGTAATTCTGTGTATAAGGGTAGCAAAGTGTGGTTTAAGAATTTCACCGATCCTTTCTGCACGTGAGTTGAGAGAGGAAGAGAAAAAAAACAGTCTTCCTGTTTTTTCTTCTTACATTGTTTACGGAAGCTTCCCTGCTGTAAAAAAACACAATATTGCAGATGCAAACTTTGAGTAGGTCTCCAATAAAATAATGACGATTAAATAAACAGAAATGTGAGTGAAGTATTGATGTTAGCCATGCGTAAAAAAATACTCAACCCTATTTTCTGATTGTTTCACGAGGAATGTGAAAAAAACAATGCAACTCCTGGTATGTCGTGAAATAAGACACTTAGTGACCGATGGTGCAATGGGTTGACGGAGTTTTAATCAAAATTCTTCACCTCTAAATATTGCTGAGAAAAGTGGCATTGAAGCAAAGGGTGGTCATAAATATTGGACCTACTTAAAAAACTAATTTAAGAAACACTAAACATGTAGCACACCGAGATAGTAGGTCAAAAGTTTCTTTTTCGATAGGTAACGCGCCGTTACGACGCTCTAAATCTGCTGCAGCTGCTGGAGATTCCAACACAAGTGTCAAAATGGCTACCGTGCAACAGGCGCACGTCTCTGTTCCCGAAAGCAAATCAATTGAAACAGTCTGAAGGTTTTACAAAGTTAGAGTTCAGTTCAGTCTCTTAAAGGACAGGAAATGTGCATCATATGAAAAGGTGCTGATAAATATAAAAAACATTTAAATTTAAACATTATAATAAATAAATATAAAACATTTCAGAAAATAAATTGGTCGTCTTTATATATTTTGTAAAGTTGTAAAAAAATCTTCGCCAAAATGCAAATACCTTGAATAATTTGTTTTCTACAGAGTAAAAGCTAAATGTTTTACACTTCCATTCTTCAAATTGTGAAAATCGGAATAGAGCAGAAGTATACTAATAATTATATCGGAGAAGAATAGTTCCGCAGAAAGGACAAAATAAACCCAGTCAGTAACCTTTTATTTTATAACAAATTAGTTTATCAATCAGAAAATGCTAATACGGTAACTTCACAAAAGAAGAATAAATTATCTTCTAAAGGAAGTCCTCAGAGGAGTAAACTTTCTCGTAACCTCAAAAAAATAAAAAAAACGCCCATCAAAACTTTGGGTAAAGTCAACTGTACCTCGATCAATCTGATTAAAGAGGCTTTTGAAAGAAGCTACAGGGCGCAATTTATATCTCTTTCTATCTATTTTGAGACTATATAATAAAAATCTTCAGATTTTGTTTTGATTCTTCACTAAATTCATGTAAATGTAGATATGATATAAGGTGTGCCCAAATGAAAAGGAGACCTTGGCTGCATCAGCGTTGCATCAAAATCCCAGTGAGTTAATGTGCTAGCCAATAGATGGCGTGGTAGTATTCTGCTGCACCTGCGTAGTTAACGGCTCCCGCGTCATTGAACTACTTCGGAGAGTTGTTTCCCTGCAGTTCGTTGTATGATGATCTCTCCAGATCAGCACAAAGAGAAGTTATCCAATCTCGCGCAGAAGGGGCAGGCTTCACAAGTTTATCGCAGGATGAAAGAGTTGTAATGAGCATACGTCTGCAGAACATTATCAGCCGGTTCCCTCGGGTTCCGGTGCTCACGCTGCCCAGAAGGTGGGGAAAAATGATGCTCAGCTCTTTTCGACAAAGAAGACCCTACAAATCGGATCTGGCTACAACGGGTGCAACAGTTAACGCTGAGAACACGCAAATACGTTGCTGAGGCTCAAAAAAGATCACCAAGAAGAATGTTTGCGATAAGTTTAGAATGGGATAGAGCTTCTCCAGGACAACGTTAGGGCCGCTACGTGGTCAGCAAAACTCGATTCTTGAAAACATTTTGATGGGATATCCCAGCAACATCTTCTTACACGATAATGAAATACAAAAGGCCAAAAATATATAAGTAACTGAATATGGGTATAAAATCCTATGGACTTTAAAAATGCAAAAAAAGGCCAACATGTGAGTTCCTTTCCAAGTAACATCTAACTTCAATGCGGTTGAATAGTTAGAACAAGGTTGGTACAAAATGTGGACATGCAATAAGAATGCAAGTGTTAGGTAGGAAGATAGCGAATATAAAGCTCCTGGTTTTTGTGTGAAACCCAGATAGCCAATAAACGGAAGTACGATATCGGTGAGTATATATATTTTTCACCGTACTATAAAAAATTCCGAACGTAAAGATATTTTCGCATTCCACCAACTTCTTAGGTTTTCTACCATGCAATAAATATTATAATGTGCATCCATGACTTTTCTAAAGTTCAATACCTGAAAACATGCATGGTTCCATTTTTTTATAGAAATATGAATTCCTTCTTCTTCTGCTCAAATCTGTATATGTAACAAAAAATATCAATTAATTTTGCAGCGTCTTGAAAGCTTTATAAGGGTCACTTAAAATCGAATGAAATCGTCTCCTCTATACAGCCAAAGCAGAGAGAATTCTTGGGAAGCCTTCATCTAGAGCAAATCATCTGTAGCTACCCTGCTACTAATTAGCTAAAATAATGAAGAAAGAAACATGAATGCCACTAAAAAGTTAACTTTAATTCAAAATACCTTAAGAAAAACTAGAAAATTAGAGGCTTTGAATTTTGTATTTATTTATTCTTTTCCGAAAAGAGCACCTGAATACTTATAAGAATAATCAATATTATTCCGACATTTTTTTGCTTTTCGTCCCTTTTTCATTAGATCTAAATAGGTTGTTTTTTTATAAAGAGTCATTGAATTATTTTCTTCAAGAGACAATTTTTTCATTCTAGGAGAAAAGAGTTAGATAGTTATAACACCATAATCTCTATGTCTTTTCCTCTCTTTTTACTTTCGTATACGAAAAGCAAGGAAGAGAAAGTATTGTAATCGTCGTACCCGGAACTCGAGATTTTATCAATCTCCACGTTTTAGACCTCCCTGATCTGCAAAACACAATTTTGGAATTATGTCTGTCTGTGTAGTGTGTTCAGAACACGATAAATCTCGAAAACTATTAGAGCTATGGGAATGAAATGGTATGTGGTCTAAACATAATTGTAGGTTTCATCAAATTTGTACAAAATCCAATAAACGGGAAGTCTGTTACCCGTCTGTATGTTCGAGGCCGCGAACGCCATAACTCAAAACTTGAAAGCCGATGGATAAACACACAGTTTTACCGTCATGAATGTAACGTATAAAATTTTGGGCCAACCACGCGTTGACTGTCTGTCGGTCTGTATAACGCATACTTGCTCAGTTTTGAACTAACCTCGCGCATGCTCACTGCGCGTATTGGAGAGGAGAACGGACGCCTGAAACTTGGGTGGCTTTGCCAAAAACCACTGAGCGATTTTTGTAAGGAAGCAAACATTTAGGAATCTCGCGTCCTGCTGGTGCAGAATACGCGCAGGGGATTTGAATTGTTGATCCTTCAAACCACGCGTGGTTCCAACTTTGGTTTATCGGTGACGGAAGTTTATTTTGACGTCTTTGTTTATTCTAGTTTTCCAGCGTGTTAGTATATACGAGGAAAGTTTAGGGGAGACTACTCCCTGCTGGTTTTACTTCCTAAACCGCACATAAAAAGGCCTCCCGGAAGAGAATGCTGAGGAGGGCAAACTGTGGAAAGAATGGCGATGTTAGCAGAAAATCTATAACATTCATGCCCCTGTGCTGGGTCTCCGTCTCACTAACTGACTAGATAGGATGTTGTCTTCTTCTCTCAACATGGCCTTTCCGTGCCTACCTCAAAAGGTTCTACCCAGTCTGACAGCGATTACTTAGTTGTGGTGGAATTGGCACGCACTCCTCACTCATGCCACGGAGTGTATTTACACAGTGTCTGGCATATGAAGAAGCCAAGGCCAAACTTCGAACAAGAATGGCTTACCAGTCGCCACAACCTCGTCTCCAGGCAGAAAATTTTGTGGATATCAAATTCATTAGCGAAAACAGATCTTTCCTCCCAGCTTCAACCTCCCATCGAGCTGAACCTAAGTAGCTCAATTACCGACATTCCTTCAAAATAAAAGAAAAGGCATTAAACATCTAGCATACACTATTAAGGAACTAATAGTAAAAGTGAAATTGTGCTAAAGAGTGCTAGTGTAAACATTTTCTTTTTGTTTTCTTGTTTTTTCTACCAAAATTCCAGTGTCTTTGTCTATCAAACTGTTCAGTGACCGGCCCTGGTCACGCAGCCGGGTGAGAGAATGTTCTGTTCTGTCTTTTTCCTTCTTTTTTAGTCTGAAAAATAACTGTTTTACAATTAATCTAAAGGTACTGTAGAGAGCATATGAAAACTAACCCAAACCAGGCGACCATTAACTCAAATCAACAACTGGAGATGACAATAGACTTACAAAAATGTGATATTGCATCATGTGTCATGCTTGTTCCATGGCAATGAGGTTTATTGGTTTAACTTTGGTTTTTACCATGATAATGTTTAAAGGTTGCATACCATCTTAAATCTGCTGCAGCGGCGGACTGGCCAGGTTGCTCTTGATGGGCAAAAAATTCTTGCTAAGTCGATGTGGGCCCCAGGATACGTGTGGAGAGAAACTGAAAACCCTTTTTTCAATTCCCTACTATTAGTTCACACCTCCCTATATATATTTATTTATTTATATATCTTGTTCAAATTTTCACCGTTATTAAAATATTTTTTATTCATCCACTCAAGTTCAAACATACATTTTTTAAACTTGTAGTGGATTTAATACTTGATGTTGATACAGTTTTTTCAAATATTAATTCACTAATTAAATTGCTAGACTATTAATTACATGCTGACTTGGCGACAAACTGGCGAATTGGCGACAAATTTTACACCCTATGGCAAAGTTAAGGACGGAGACAAAGGGAATTATCAAGATCCAATCGTTAATAAACACTTTATTCATCCAATTCCTGCCCTCAAACACATTTTTTTTAAACTTGTAATGGATGAGGACACTTGGATGTTAAATGCCACAGTTTTTCAAATATTAATCCATTAATTAAATTGGTTTTAATCAGACTTAGTTTTATATGGGGAGAAAAACATTTTGAAATAAAATTTTTCTTGTTGGTCTAAGTAGGAATTGACTAAAAAAAATTGTATTACTTGTTCTAACAAAAGTTCATACTCCCTATATTTTTAGTGTGGATAAAGGTTCGCAAAATACAGTATAGTTCCACACATACAGTATGCTATATTAATGGTGGCAGAAGAGGGCAGGGCCCCCCCCCCCCCATCGGGAAAAAAACTTTGCATCCTGTCGGGGAAAATATTTAATGGGGTATTCTCAACTGTAGTTGATAAAATGATAAATCTTGTAACGAAAATTTGAGACCACTCATTACACTTGTCCCTCTCGTACAGCAGGTCGTGCCCTCATCGGAAGACTCCAGCCCCTGTCGGGTAAACTTCTAGCATCAATTCCTGGCTATATTCCCTCCCAAAATTATTTCAAATCAATCATAAATTTGTATTTCAGATTTGTATTTCACTTCCAATAATATGCAAGCAATACGTAACTGAACGAAGGCTGAA
>BGPR01039944.1:0-10808 GCA_013235015.1 Araneus ventricosus
CTAATTTCTTTTACAGCCAAACGATATTTTAAATTAATTTATTTTAAGACCAAACGATTTTTTTATTCTAATTAATTTCTTTATTTAAATATTTGTTTTATAAAAGCCATATATATATATATTTTTATCTGTTACGAATATTGTACTATATATTATTTTAATTTTTGTTGTATGCATAGAAGTAACACTCAAAATAAAGTTTTGTTGATTTCAGAACAAAAGGTTTCCTTTATTGCTTTGAAAAAAGAGATTAACGAAAAGCTTTCATTTGAAATTTTGATCCAAAAATATTATCCATAAAGTTATGAGATGCAGTAACTGTCATTAAAAGTAATATTTCATGCTTAAGAAATCACAATATTTCAGTAATGAATGTACCACCTAGAGTAATTAAAGCCATTAAATATATAGTTTCCTAAAAAAAATAACAATTACGATCTTTCTGCTTTCTCTACCTGCTTAGTAAACGAATCTCTTACCCTTTTTTCTTTAGGATTATTTAGACTATAAACAAAATCATCTTGGTTAAAAGCATTTCCTGAAATTTTCTGACAAACTAACTTTTATTTCTTTTAATTTATTATTAATCAATATCAATTTTGTCGTTTATTTTCAAATTTTGGAGTACCGACAAACGTTTCCTTATGAAAACAAGATCATGAATATTTTTCAGGACAAAATCAGGTGTTAGGAACTAAAGTATAACAAACACTACTCTATGCAAAATGCTACGCTAAGAAATTTTGTAACTTGGTGAAAATTATCTGATTACTCATATCGATATATTTTACCAGCATTTCGTGGTTCTTTTTTTATGTTAATGTCCAATTCTAAATGTTTTTCTCCGACAGTTTCCTGAAACCATCCCCAAGATATCTAATGGCCCAAGGTCGTTACGAAGAAGCCGCGAAGTCACAAAAAAAATTATTACTAAGGAAAGAAATAGCTAAAGTCTGAAAGATCTTCTTCCTCACAAGTACTCTTGCGGTATTTGATGGCCAGAATCTAACCACATATAAAAGTTGCGGTGTGACTAAATTTTGTTTCATTTTAGCTACCTAAAACTAGAATTATGTAAAAAAAGATAAAGGTCCTTTGGAAGCATACTTCCCCACTGAGCAGAGCACCATTGTAACTTTGAGGGCTCTGATCAATAAGCGAATTGACGTCACCTCTTTCATCGCATCAACAGTGAGACACGCGTATCTGTTTTATAGTTCTTCCATATTCTTCTATCCATTAGTCATTGTTATCAAAACACTTTTTGTTGCTTGAACGTGATGGTTTCAGTTTCATCTTCAACGACGGAATAAACTTCTGTTTTACAAAAAAGAAGGGGGAAGATTCCTGAATAGCCATATGTGTTACACAAAGAACATTTCTTGATATCGCCAATTGAAAGAATGAGCGTGGTAGTCAAAGGTAAACAAACAACAGCATAGTTACGTCAGATCTGCTTGTCCAACTCAGAGCCCAAAGTTACAATGGTGTTCTGCCTCGAGTACTGTATGCCTATACGCGTCCGGGAAAGCTGGGATTTCATATAACAAAATTTTTAAATTGCGTCTACCCCATCTCTGGTATTTTAGATGTCTGTAAATCTTTTGTCTCCCCACTTCTTTCTTCTTTCCTGCACCAATCGCCGCCACTGTGACCATAACTGCCATTTTCAAACTGTGCTGATAGATGAAATTTAGATGCTATTACTGGCAATAAAAGCATTGACAATTTAAGTTTAAGTTGTTTGATTTTAGCAAGGAAGAATAGTACCTAAGATTTTCTCCCACTCTCGCTCGAAAGCTATAAAAAAGTGATGGACATTAGAATACAATTTAGCGGATTTTCTACCACTCTTACTCTCTGAAAAACCTATAAAAGGGAGGGACAAACAGTAATTTAACAGAGATTTTCTCCCACCTCACTCGAAAACCTATAAAAAAGTGAGGGACAACTTGACAGAATTTAGCAGGTTTTCTCCTCGCACCTCACTCGAAAACCCCAAAAGTGAGGGACAACTTAAACTGACAGTGCATGCAGAAAACTAAGGACCAACCGTTTCTGTCTGGCATGAATAACGTAATAAGTGAATCATAAATTCCCAGCAAAGTTCAAAATTCATAATAAAGCAATGCTTGGAAATAATTGGTTTGCGCGAATATGATCAGAGGGACACTGGATTTTTTTCCATCCATGGCAAAAAAATTGGCTCCAAAACCGAAAGAGGGCGCCTCACTCATACTGAGACGTTTTATAAACTGTGATAGTAATAAAACACCTGACTGGAAATGGATTTGGTCATTCGATCCCGGCAGCATGTTATCAGTATCAGATCGAGCGTTCGTGGTTAAACTTTTTACAAGAATGGTGAATCCACATTTATTGCATTGAAAAATTTCGCATGAGAAAGGGACTGAAGGTGCAAAAGAGCCCTATTTCATTGAATGGGATACCACTTAGGAATTATTTTTATATACATGAAAAATCTAAATAGTCCTTCTGATCATATTCGCGCAACTGAAATTTCTTTTCCTGAGCATTACTTCTTTTAATTATCGAATTTTTTTGAACTCTTCACATTATGACGCTTACTGTCCGGGTATGTTTTTACCGTCTTAGGGCGTTGAATCAGCTACATAAAATTCATCCCATTTAACATAGATTCATTTACCAGAATGTCGATCTGGTGTTTAAAACTAAATTCCGTTAAACAAGTTAATTCTTTTGCAACATTAGAATTATATTCGTAAGTGTTTACTAGATGCTATACATTCTGTGTGTTCATTTGAATCTGTGTTTAATCCAAAATATTTTTTTATAGATTTTCTATCGTTTCTATTTATTTCAAAGCTACAAAATGTTAAGTTTCTTTTAATTCACATTCTATCAAGATGAATCCTCTATATTAATTCTTTGTCAACTGAAATGATCTAGTGTTTTAATATTTCTCACTTTATCTTTTTTATAAGCCTTTCTAGTTAGAAGCTGTTGTTTACTATAACTTTTGAATCTAGATACAGTGGCTCCCAAAAAAGTACCTGTATTTCATTGATTTTACGAAATAGGGCTCTCATCCATTAATTAAACAATATTTTCAGAATAGGTATTTAATAATAAGATCTATAATCTGCTCTTAACAAAACTACATGAAATATTTAAAAACGTAATTTTATTTTAAGTAAATAGATAATCAAAAAGTAAATAAAACTGGTCTCCTCACGAAAGTCTCCTGTACACTTGTAAAAATCTCTACATCTTAATAAATATTCTAATTTTTCGTCTAATAGATATCCTCTTTACATCCACAACAGCTTTTGGGAAACGTTTCAACAGATTCACTAGCTTTTTTGTAATTTCTGCATCAATGTTCATCCATTCTTCCATTCATTAATAAGCCTCTTTAGTCTGCTTTTTGTTTTAATGTCGTGTTTTCATACTCTAACCTCTCAGTTCTCCCAAAAAATATGTTCTCATTAATAAATATGGCGATTGAGGTGGCGTTTTCAAATTTGTGGACAATTATAGAGACACCAGAGAGGCAACGCTGTAGTGTGTTTAGGATCGTTATCTTGATAAAAAAAAAAAAAAAGCAAAGTTATTTCCACACTCCAAATTTTGGCCACTTTAAATTGTTTCTAAATATTTAAATAAAGAGCATGATTCATTATACCATCAATAAATACCAAATTACCTAGTCCCCTATGCTGACATGCACCCCACACAAGGACACTCCACAGCCATAATTTTGTCCTGTCCCAACTAAGTTCTTGGGATTATAAGTTCACTATTTTTTCTTCTCCATACCATTATACGCTCCATCAGAAACCAGAAATGTTAAATTGGCTTTACAAATAAGACATTATCGTTTCGGGTTTATTTAACATTGATTTGAGAAGGCCTGTTTCTGTTTTCGCACTAACAAAATTTTCTACGGGCAGAACGCCCATTTATTCCAGCTGCTCTGAGAACTCATCGAACAGTTTCAGGTGAAATTAGAGAAGTAGAATTTTCTTTATTAAATTCTTGCAGGAAACTTTAAAGACTCAAACATGGATTTTCATAAATTTTTTTTGTCATAAATCTCTGATCACGTTTTGTTGTTGTTTATCGACCTTTTCTTACCTTGTTTTCGATCCAATTTTCTTCTTTAAAAGTGTTTTAGCACATAATACCTGTAGAATGGGATAAATTAACTAATCAGTCATTCTGAAACTGATATACCACTGCTATGATGAAAATAATCACAATTTCTTGAATGCTGATTGTTGCTTCTTAGCGACTACGAGCCATTTTGAAATAATAAATAGAATATTACGGTGTAAGCAAAGCAAAAATTAAAGCCAAACCTTTAAAATGCGACCTAACAATGCAAAATAAAAAGGCTGAAACGACAAGACGATAATTTAAATTATGAATTATCCGAAAATATTTCAGTGAGTGTGCATGGAAGACTTTTGTGAGACAAAAGTTTATGTTACTTTTGATTATTGATTTCTTTAAAATAAAGTTTTACTACATTTTAAAATATTTCATGTAGTTTTAAGAATAGATTATAGGTCTTATTATTAAATGTATTCTGAAATATTAATTTGAATCGATGGATAGAGCCCTATTTCATTGAAAATCGTAAGTGTAAGAACACTTTGGGAGCCACTGTATGTTTTTCAAATCGAATGTCAATTCAAAAGACTAGTTTTAGTTTCATACGGCCTCACTTTAGAAATTTCTACTGGAAGATAGCTTTTTGACAATTTTGAACAACAGCATTCTGTGGTATCTTTCTTACGCTCATCTCTATATGCTCTTGGATCGTGGTGACCTGGTGTCAAGGGTTCTTGCTTGGGAATTGTAGGATCGTGGTTTTGAGACCCTATTCCACCGAAGATCCGTCCTGTATGCAGTCCTAGTACACAATTTGCCATCGGAATCAAACGTTCTCAAGTCTATATGGTGCGGAAGTTTGGAGAGTAGGATGCCTCCACAATTATCTTCCTCGCCATCTGACGGAGGCTCAAAATGGCCAGTAAGAAATTAGACCTCGTGTAGCTTTAACCCTCTGAGTTGTTAGCTTTTTCATCTACTTGCTTTAAAATCTTAAAAATTCGCTTTGGAAGTGAATAATTGGATCTTTCTTGTGGTTAATCAAGTCTCTGAGACTTTAGGAATATTTTACGCATAATAGTTTAAGGAATTATACATATAAACATGAGCTGCTGAACAAACACTGCTTTTGAACTAAATATGAGAAACGGAAAAATACGTACAAAACGCTTAGAGGGTTGGGGAGATAATCGTGAATAAACTGAACTTATTAAATAGATTGCATGAGGAATTCGCTCGCCCCGAATGCAAGGTGAAGCGAGGGAAACACCCCCAAGCGATATGAATTATTACTACTCGTCTAAGCTAAATATTTTGTCACGTAACCAGTGCTTCTCAAACCCTCCTGAGATTGATTTTGTAACGATTAACGTAAATCTAAATTATTTTCTCTGTCAGATGTTTTGTAATTGCGTTTTGCAACTGTAAATGTGTCTGCAACTGTAACCTAATTTTAAATGTAATAATATAATTGTTTAAAAGCTATCTTGTTTCACGATTGTTTGTTTTTGCGCAGGAAATTGCTGAAAAAGACAAGCCGCAAAATGAAAATGATAGAGAAGTCTCTGTTATCACCTTCTTCAAATATCCTCAGCTTAGAAAGAAATTATTAATAGTAACATTGAACTGGTACGTTAACCATCATTTTTGTAGATATTACTTTTTCTAGAAATTATTATAATGGAATAAAGTGTATGAAAAACTAATTTCTACGCAGTGGCGGCTCGCCCATTAGGCTGCAGAGCTACAGCATCCCCTGAAATTATTTTTTAAACTTGTATTTTTCGCTTTGAATCTTATTTCTTTACTTTTCCACTCTGAGTTCAATGACGTGCGAAAATGCAAAAAAAGGTAATAAAAAATTAAATAAAGGGCATAAAATGAATCCAAACGAAGAGAGACGCAGGTCTGAGCTGCAAAATAATCTGCCCCTCTCCCCCCGAAATCCGTTCACTGAGCAGAAAATCCGGAGTGAAAAAGCAACTCTTTCTTCCTTTAGCTTAGACGGCTGACAGTCAACACAGCTCTGGCTGGCACGGAGCCAACTGAACGAAAGAAAGATGCTCTTTTTAATATATTTTTCACTTTTTTTCTCACTCTCACACAAGTTGCAATCTCATTGGCTGATTATGAGTTTCGGTTCGTGCTGCGACGATAGATTCAAGCAAATAACACTATTCTAAAACTTTCAAATTTTTAGAGTATTTCAGTAAAAAATGTATTTAATATGTTTTAGCTTAAAAATAAATTTTCTGTATATGATTTATTTGATATTCATTTTTGAAAGAGTGTTATCAAGTGAACTGGGCAAGGAGGGAAGTGTATATGTTTAGCTCCGATTATTGTTATTATTTTTCGTCAGAGGAATCGTCACATCAACAGTCACTTTAATTTTTGTTAGTAAAACTAATAGAAAATGTCACATGCTGGTTATTCACTTTGTTTGAAAAGCAGGAAATTTCACATCTGGATTAGGAATTTAAAAATTTGGCCTGCTTGGAGTTAAAGTATCTTTTAAAATCTCTTGATAAACATTTTTTGCAGCCCTCCTCGTTTCTGAGCTCACGAGCCGCCACTGTTTCCGCGGTTTCTTACATAAGGGGGTTTTCTATTTCACCTAATAAATTGGGTTAAACTATACCTTTCTTTAACTGCTTACAGGTCTGCGATTGCTGTGGCTTATTTTGGACTGACGTTGAATGCCACCAACTTAGGAAAGAATGACTTCCTCAACTTCTTTCTGTTGTCAGCTGTCGAACTTCCAGCCTTTCCTCTGGCTCTACTTCTCATGGAGAAGATCGGCCGACGGTGGTCCACCACGATCTTCGTACTTTTGACTGGAACAGCGTGCTTAATACCCTCCTTTCTCGCAAAAGGTGAGTCCTGATTAAAGTGACCAGATTTTCAGAACTTCAGACAGTGACGCTCTAGAACCGGGAAACACAACCAGGACGGTTGTTTGGAGGGGGTAAGGTATTGGATAAAATCAAAAGAATAAACTAATGGCTAACATTTTTAAAATGTCAGTCTCTATGAAATAGTTAATTACTGAGAAATTTTCAAAAAAAATACAGTTAGAGATTTAGAAAAAGCAAAATTCGTGCATTTTTCTATTACTTTAACTACTTTTATTTCGGGCTGATCCTTCCACATTGATCATATTAGGATGACAATCAGTGACGGCTCGTCCATAAAGGCTGCAAAGCTGCAGTCCCCCCTAAAATTATTTTAAAAGCTTGTTTTTTCGTTTTTATTCTTATTTGATTACTTTTACGTTTTAAGAGTTCAATAACCAGCGAAAATAGCAGAAAAGATATTTAAAAAATGTCAAAGGAAGACGGAAAATCAATCAACAAGTAAGGGAGAGACAGGCTTGAGCTGCAGTGGCTTGTGCCCTTTCAAAGGAATGGAATTCTCACTCTCAGTGATAAATCAGAAGAAAAAAAGCAACCCTTTCTCCGTTTCCGCTTTTGCCGTCCTCATTTGGCGTGTTATCGCTTTCGCTTATCAGTCCAGTCATTAGGTAGTTTTTGAAATCAAATCTGGAGGAGTTGTAATTTTTTGCTCCTTTATGTTTTTGGGGTGCTGATAACGAATCTGAGGTTTGCCACCAAAACTTTTTGTTGGAATTTTAGTTATAGCCAAAAAACATGAAAAAAATAATTTTATCCTAGTCTGTGCTTATAATTCAAAAACTATTAATTTTTGGTATATCTTCATTATATATAAAAATAATCAGCACAGAATTTCTTACAACTTGTGTCTATACAACTTTTGCAGCACTGCTTGCTTCTGAGCTGACGAGCCTCCACTGATGACAATACTCTATGTATAACAAAAACTGGTACGGAAATGTTTCAGATGCTAACTTTCTTTACGCTTAAAACCAGTCATTCTCTTTTTAAATGAACAATTTATTGTTTAACCCTTTGCAGCGCATTGTGCCAGCTGATGGCACACCTAATTTCACTCGCTTCTCAACCGTTAAATTCAACTATAAATGTAAACTAATAGGTTTGGGAAGAGGAATACTCCTTTTAGAATGTATATAGCAGCCTTATGAAATTTCGTTTCGGAATAGGAATTATTAGAGATAGAGTTTCGGAAAATTCCTTAACTCAGAGATAAGAATTTTTTTCAGTTCTGGACGTTACAATTTTAGAAAATTAACTCGAAAATTTTCCTCCAATATTCTTGAAGTTTTAATTTATGATTTTCTGTGAGACTCAACAATATCTTTTGAGTGTATCAAGGTGCTTGTATCTAAGGGGATTCTCATATGAGGGGGGTAACCCCAAGGGGTGACAACCCCCTCTGAATGAAGTAAGTTTTTTTTTTTATTATTTTTGTAGTTTCTATGTCTAGACAATAAACTAAACCCATTCATGATGTTTTTTCATCATATTGCAAAAAATTTAATGCCTCGCGCCGCAAAAGGGTTAACAATTAAAAATCGGGACAATCCAAGACTTTTCATTCAAAACCATTCATTTTTTCTATTGTGGATAAAGAGACTATATTTGGGATTGTCCTTGTTAATCCGGGATGTTCTGAAAAGTTTTCATGCTCCAACGCATTTTTTAAACAAATTCAAGAGTTATGATGTACCAATTACACTTCTAGAAAACTCTACGACGTTTAATTAAAAACTCGGTAATTTTAAAAGCACATGCAGGCTATTGTTAGAAAAATGTTTGCAGAATATTTTTTATTACGTTTGTTTCGGAAAATTAACGAAAGCAAAAAAAAAGACAATTTTAACGTCTATGACGATCAGTTCAGCAACTCGTTAAGTAAATGTATTGAGAGGAGAAATGTATCGCCTCGCATATGAAAACAATAATAAGTAAGTAGTTTCTCTTTTCGTCTTCAGAAACGTACAAAATTCATTAATACGAATGAAATTCTGCATTAGTAGATATTTTATTTACTTGAATTTGCTACCACTAAATCAATTTTGATAAATTATTCATAATGTAAACTATCATAGAAGTATGTAATCAGGAATCTGTATTCTTAAGACAGTTTCTAGTCTCTCATCATCAATGTATCAAACGCATATATAAGACTTATTTTTACTTTCTCGTATCCAAAGAGAAAGTATTGTAATTGTCAAAAAATTCGAACTCGAGATTTTGACGAATCTCCGCGTTTTAGACCTCCCTGAGTTCGAAAAACACAATTTTGGAATTATGTCTGTCTGTGAACACGATAACTCGAAAACTATTAGAGATACGGCGGTGAAATTTGGTATGTGGTCTTTACACATAATTTGTAGATTTTATCAAATTTTGGATAAAATCCGTCTACGGTAAGTCTGTCTGTAAGCATTTATGTGAACACTATGACTCAAACACTTGAATAGCTAGATGGATACAATTTGGTACACAGTTTTATCTTCAGGAATGTAAATCCTTTTATAAAAGTTTGGTCCAAATTCGTCGGTCTGTATAATCGCATAATTGCAAAAATTATATCTCCTAAACCCTTTGGAGATATGATTTTTAGATAAATAAAAATTGGTACGGCGGTTGCTAACATTAATTATAGATCTGTGCCCAAACTTCATTTCAATCGGTTAAAAAAAAGGCGTTCAAATTGCATATTCATTTTCTTTACTTGCGTACTGGATGCAATCTCTGCGCATGCGCAAGCTATTCAGCGATAACGAATGAGGTCATTTTCTCCTGTTTTCTTTTCGCTCGCGCACGCCCTCGCATTAGCGAAACTTGTTAGATTGTGATAGAAAATAAATATTGCTAAGTTTTAATACATACGCATCTCTTTTAATTTGATTCTTCACCTAAATATTTTACAATCGCTATAATCTACAATGAAAAAACCTTCTGATAGTCATTGCATTCTGGGTTACAGTAGGTTCGAATTTTTTATCCACGCAGAAGGAGGGGAAATGACAAAGTTTTGAGAAGTACACGAGAAAGTTTAGGGGAGGCCACTCCCGCTGGTTAATTCAAATATTTCATAAAGTTTTCATCAAGCCTTACTGTCATGGAGATCGCATATATAATTCTTGGTTAAAAATGCTTTTACCTGAATTTTAATAGTGACATGAGTGCTGTTATGTTAAATTATCTTTATACTGTATACGGAGTTCCATAAATTTCATAACGACTTATGCACTTCCTTGATTTTAATATTTTAGATATGGGTTCGTCAGCCATTGTTATTTCAATGATCGGCAAATTCGGATCTGCTGCTGCGTTCACCGTCATCTATCAGCAAGCTGCCGAATTGTACCCCACCCCAGTGCGAGCCCTTGGAATGGGCATTGGATCAGTCGTATCTTCCGTTGCTGTGATTTGCATGCCATACGTTTGTTACCTGGTAAGTGTTTTGCATTCATTTTAGTTAGTACTTGTCTATCAAAACTGACATTCCACGACTTTGACAAATTAAAAAACTGATTAATAATGAGTTTCAAAGAAAGCTAACATATTATTAAGAAATGCTGTGGTACAGTTTTGATATACGGCATCATTGGCGATATTATGTTATTTGGCGACTTTTTTATTGCGTAAACCATGATACGATGTTTGGCTATGCAAAAAAACTCGCCATGTTTGTTTAGGCGATACAACTGACGCCATGTTTGTTTACGCAATAAAAAAGTCGCCACGTAGCAAGTAGCAAAATATCGTCGGTGATGCCGTATATCAAAGCTGTTCCAATGCTATTTTCTCCAAAGGACA
>BGPR01039945.1:0-14130 GCA_013235015.1 Araneus ventricosus
GAGGAAGGCACCCTTTTAAAACAGATAAAGGTTCTTCAATCGCTCGCTTTTCGAATCGCTTTACAAAGAAGACCGAACCACTCAGAGGGTTAAATTCGTAAAATCCAAAAGATAATTCTTTACTCTGTAAGATGGTGTAAAAATAATTTTCGTACGATAAATTTTACAGAAGTTATTGGCGAAAAACATCTAAAAGTAACTTAATTTTCGTTATTTAATTAAATATATTAAGAATTAGTGAATTATAAAAGTTGAAAATAGTAAAGTTGATCTAGAAATGTACTCCAGAATACCGTTTAGTCACAAGAGCTCCTCCAGCCTAGAAGATAAACCAGTGGGAGTGGCTTCCCTTAAACTTTCTCATATACTTCCCCAAAAAGGTTCTGTTCCCCCTCCCGCCGCGTGGATAAATTAGAAGACCACATACCAAATTTCAATTATCTAATGTAAGTTACTAAAAGATTTGCACACATCTAAGCAGCCTTTTAGCTTGCCAGCAATATCTCCGATCTGATTGTTACAAATTTACTACCGATAGTTGTAGTTGAAAATATCATGCAAATTGGCAAAGTGCTTAAGAAATTAAAAAAAAGCATGAAAAATAGAACTAATGAATCATTTGACACTAATTTTGGTTTGTTACTTTATAACTTTACTTTTAACAACTACTTTCGTTCTGTCAGAGTAAAAATAATGCAAAATCCAATCAGAAAAAAATGCATTACGAAATATACAAAATAAAACTAACCTCAAATCAAATATGCAACTCTTATTGAGAAAATGTTTCGGCGTGAAAGAAAAATTAAAAGAAAACACTCCATAATTAATTCACTTTTATTCGAGAAGAATTTGGCAGTGAGCCAAGACAGAACGTATTACGGGAACAGCAGTAAATATGCGTGCCTTTCTTTTGCTTCGTACAATGGCGAAGAAATCAAATATGCAAAGTCAACCAGTTGACGGACTTGGTCCAAAATTTTATACGGACCTACATTCATGACGATAAAACTTTGTACTAAATTTTATCCATATAGCTATTCAAGTTTTTGAGTTATAGTGTTCGCATGACGTCGAACATACAGACAAACAGACTTCCCGTTGACGAATTTTGTCCAAAATTTGACAGAAACCTACAAATTATGTTTAAAGACCACATACCAAATTTCATCCCCGTAGTTCTAATAGTTTTCGAGTAATCGTGTTCACAGACACACAGACATAATTCCAAAATTGTGTTTTTCGGACTCAGGGAGGTCTAAAACGTGGAGATTCGTAAAGATCTCGAGTTCGAATTTTTTGACGATTACAATACTTTCTCTTTGTACACTTCGTATGCGAGAAAGTAAAAAAAGTTGCCTTACAATTCTGATCCGCGATCAGATGAAAAAGAAGAAAACTTTCATATCGTGTCACTGTGCAGATATTTATCTCACAACCTAGGGAAAGCACATCAGACCCAAACCACACTTGACCGCTGTGAAATTAGGCTCAAATCCCGGAATCATCCGATCCAACGAATGTGAACATTGGCGCTCGGCGCATAATATGACTTTCACACCTCTCCTCAACATATTTGGCTGTAAAAAGTGAGATAAACGCACTTGCGTTTTGTCGTTTAGGAGGAGTTCTAGTGACCTACTAACAGATAGACAGACACATCTATTTTCGCTTTCGATCGCAGACTGTTTCAATATCTCAGAATCGGTAAGACGGAATGTATTTTGCTTATTGCTAAGTATTCAGTATTATTTACAAATAACTCCGGTTTTATTTACATAAATTAAATAACAGAGAGTAAGGCTATGCGTATACATGCAATTATTAATCGGGCAACAGTTTAGTTGCATGTTGAAAGACCATGGGCTCAAGTTAGAGTTCGCATACATGCAACTTTATAGTTCGGCAACTAAACAGTCGTAAAACCACAACGATAACCTTTTGATTAAAAAATCGCACAACTATGGTAAAGTGCATGGGTTTCTACTGGAGAGCGCATACATGCAACTAAATAATTGCTCTGCTCTGTTCATTCAAGGGGTGAAGGTCACAAAGCGAGGTCAGAAATTGGCGCGCTTAACTATAAGAAGCTTCATTTAACGGCGTTTTAAAAAAGCGGGCGCTATTCTTAAAATAATTTAGTCCTAAAAATGGCTGAGATTATTAGGATTGATATGGAATTATTGATTGAGTGTATAGAAAGAAGGCTTGCACTATATTTATTATCAGTTATTACTTTTAAAATAAATAATAATTTTGCATACTTTTAATAATTGTTACTCCATTTTTATTAATAATGCATGTGTTTTATTACATAATTTTAATTAGCTTAATTGATCTTTTCTTAGTTGATATTTCAGATGCTTTGAAGTCAGTAATTTTAATTTTATCCTTTATATTATTTATCCCTCTTTGTCAACATCCCTTTTTCTCAACTAAGCGATGAATGAGATATCATTGAATAGGACTTTTTTAAAGACTTCAATGAAAACGTATTTTATGTTAAACACAGTTTTCTGTTTCAAAATTTGAATGAAAAGAAAATTTTGAGTCACAAGAGAAGCTGTCACTTGGGCAAACTTAATCTAACTCATGTGACCTGTGCTATAAACATTTGAAAACTATGAAACATTTTTTTTTAACATTTGTTAAATATGAAACATTTATTTACTCAATATACTTCAATAATAGACAAAGTATTTTAATTTTAGTGATTGCGCTTTTTGGAATGAGCTCGTGCTATTTAGAATCATGTCGCATTCTATGTTTTTCGTATTCATTGTGTACTAGCCATCTTCGGCGACTATCTTGTTCACCGGGAATATAATTTCAATTGAATCTCTCATGCATAATTTAACATTCATGGTTACCTTAACAGTTTCAAATTGTGATGGACATTTAATTCATGTTCTTTCAGTAGCTTTGCACCTATTCTGTTCGTTGTCTGCATGAACGACCCTAATAGACTCAAGTGACTGGCTGTGTCATGCAACATCAAACTGCACATTGTTGGTATCAACTTCACTCTTATTCCTTTCATAAAATATGTATTAGATTTTAACTTTAAAATGGCGCGGCACATTTTACTTCCAGCCTCATGTTAGCTGGATGAAAATTTTCTGATTAAAACATAGCATTAAATATAAAAAAATATTACTTTATCTTTCAACAATGATGGGGAGAAACACGAAATTAAATGTTTGTTTAAACAATGAAAACGGTTTGAATTGCGTTGCAACAATGAAAAGTATTGTTGTAAATTATGCCAAAAAATATTTTTTAAAATTCATTAAAATTAGAGAAAAAATTGTACGGCAACTTAATTGATATAATTGAAAAGGTAATTTTTTGCACTTTGAAGATGGCGTTATGCTGTAATATTTTCGGAAATTATAAAGGACAAACGCCAAAATTTCGCTTAATATTTAATTAATTAAAATTCTAATTAAAATTTTTAAAAAGGCCTCCGAGGTGCACATTACCACCCTCCAAAGTATGTTTGTGCCAAATTTAGTGGCCAGTAGTCTGGCCTGTAGAGCGCCAACACACACATACAGACAGACATTCTCCTTTATTATTAGTAGAGGGTTACTAGATAATTTTGTTTTTGTAATTTCTTTGTCTGATTTCTCTAAATTTTCCGAAATTTGTATTTATTTATTTATTTGGATATTTATCGAATGTTCTTATATGTTTTAAAACGGGCAGGGCCGAAGTAAGTCCTCTAGGAGCCCCCGTTTTCCCTACTCTGACTTCCAAAACCAAATAATTTTTCATTCATTGTAATTTAATTTCTATATAAGCAATTTTAAGTTGCAAATTTTAACAAATTGAATTAGCAAATCATTTAACTTCACATCTCTTACAAGACAGTTGGTTCCTGTATACCGAGTATAAAGAAATGTAAAATTAAAATTTAAAAGTAAATTTATACAAAATTAGAAAAGCGAAACTTTAACATAATCTAAATGCTATTTAATTACAGGATCGAGCATTTTTTAAATATAAAACATTTTTTAGCATTATAAAACAACATAATATAAAATTTGCAAAAGTAATTAATTAGGAATATGTTAAAAAGATGTACCAAATTTAAAATTAAATTTAATCATATTGAAATTTTAATGCTGAACACGGCTTAATCAATTGTAATACATCTGCACAAATATACTGTCACTGCTCGGCTACTTTACTCTGAAAAAACTGATGTACTTTGATAAATTGTTCCGCGAACTATTTTTAGATTGAATATTGATAACAAATTCGAATTTGGTTAATTTGAAACTGAGGAATCCACAATAAAAATTAGATGTATCCAAAAGTTCGGATTAAGAAAAATTGGGTTTAAAAACAAACACAAGAGATAACGACAGTTTTCATTCTAAAAACAGCAATAAAGATTTATTTTAAAGTTTTAATGAATACTACGTAATTAATTAATAAACAGTAAATAATTTTGATCTATAAAGCAATATTAGTTATTCCAATAAATAAGAAAGGAATTTAAATAAAGAAATATATGTACAGCACCTAGAGTGCAAAAATGGTGTAATTATTTCTTAATGAAATACATAGAACAGGAGCTAAGAGCGAGTTCTTGATTTAATTATAGGCCTTAAAGATAATTCACTGGCACTTATAAGATACGGACGTATTTAACTAACGAAAACAATTCAGAAATGAGCACGTTTTCAGTTTTGACCTAAAATTAACCTAAATGAATTCGAATTATAGGCTTATGTATAGAGCTCGCCTATTACTAGTAATGATCATCAAAGCATTTGCTAAAGAAAGAAATCAATGAAAACGAAAGTTCACCATTTAAAATCTAATGATTGACATGATAGCTTCGTGAGAGAGTGTTAGCTGAAAAGGAATTTGAGAAAAACTAAATTGTATCACTATTAAAAAAAACCATTTTGGAGCTCCCAGCGCGTGCGCAGTGAGTTTGAAAAGATAGCGACCGCATCCAAAAATGAAGAATCGAAAGAGATTAAAAATCGCATGTATGCGCACCCGTCGCAACTAAACAGTTTAATCGCCGTGAAATCGCGCGGTGCAGGCAATCCGACTAAACTGTTTAGTTGCCGAAGGAATTGCCTGTATGCGCCTAGCCTAAAATTTACGATGTTCATAAGATCAGGATAAGATTATATAACATAAAATCTCAAAATAAAATAATATCTAAGTAACCTGAAACATTTGATGATTCATCATAAATAATTCAACCAACTACTTTGTAAGTAAAACCAGTTCTTTTCAAGGTCTTAAATTTTCCTTCGCTAAATATAAAAGAAAAATATTTACATTAAAACAAGTTTTATTCTCATTTTTATGTTTCCACTTATTTTTTATTTCATTTTCTTCTATTGCTTTATTTTTTGATTGCATATCTTTATTATTTACATTTCTAACAATCATACGAAAGTAGTAAAAATGCTTTACAGCCAATTTGATGCAATAAATCATACTTCCAATATAAACAAAATAAAAGCAAATGTCAAAATATATTACTTATAAAATACAACGTATTTTTAGATGACATTTGTATTTAATTGTTAAGTCCGAATTGTTAATGTATTTAACTATAAAACTAAACTTGCATATACTTCTAAAATTTCAGATTTTCCGATTTTATATCGGAGCCATATGTTGATTTTTAAATGGCAAAATTTTTTTTCGTAACTTTTAGAAGATTCATAAATATTAGTTACCAAAAAAGCTTTTTGATTCACAGCACCTTTCACTTTATTGCTACGTTTACTTAAATACTTAAATTATTCCATTTTCATCTATGTACATTTTGAAAACGGTAATTGAAGTAAACTTTAAAAAAAACTCATTATACATCAATATTCGACAAAATAATACCTCGCTAAAATGAACATTTTATTTTAAAATTTGGTCCCATGCTTAAATGCTTATTTCTGTTCCTTTGACTTTTCATTAATTCTTTGACTATATAAGTTTTTTGAATTACTATTTAGATGCAACGTTTTAAAACATGTTCAAATACTGTGAACCAAGCGAATTGTTATTTAGGTGCAGGGTTTTATTAGTATAATATGATTCAACATTTTAAAAGTACTTGGTGCGTGGCCCGGCGTTGCACGGGCTATTTCGAATACTGAGATATTCCCTGGCGGAGAGTAGTGAGGTCACCTAAGGCCTCGGGATACATATTTTTTCATATGCCCGAGTCAGTTTTTTTTCAACAAATATTGTTAGTTACTGTCAGTTTGTCCCAACAAGCATTCTGAAGTTAAACACCGTAATACAAAAAAAGAAAGAAAAAAAAATGCTAGAAAACGATTTTTTCCGATGTTAAAAAATAAAAACACGGGAGCTCTCTAAAAAAATACCAGCTTCCGTTAAACAAATAAAAAAAATTACAAGAACACCCTATATGATTTATGTTCGATAGATGGCAGCACATGACTTATATGACAGTAACTTTACGGAAAAAACACATCTTATAACGAATAAAAAGCAAGAAAACGATTTTTCCGATGTTTATAAATCAAAACATGGAAGTTTTTTTTAAAAAAAAGATAGCCTTTTGTGCAATTTACAAACCAGCTTTTGTTAAATAAATAAAAAATGCAACACCGGAATGTCAAAACTAAAAATAGGGGTAAAAAAGAATCTGCCGTGAATGAATTCACTGTGCTACCAATAGATTCATTTCGAAGTTTTTAATTAATATCTTTTTAACTAATTATAATTTCGGAATTTCAATGGTCAGAATGGATTCCTTGGATTATTTCCCATTTTTTGCTACTTTCGGCTTTTTTCAGCGTTCTGTGGTTCGGGGGAAATTAGGCGGACATAGATAGATAGATCCCAGATAGCAATTTTAGTTTGCAGCAAGCTTGCCACAAATTTGTCATGACAAGAGTGCAAGCTTGCCACAAATTTGTCATGACAAGAGCGCAAGCTTGCAGCAAGTTAACGAAAGCTTCGAAGTCACCATGAAACGAACTTGCAGCAAGCTTGCCGTGCAAACTTATTGCAAATTATAGCAAAAACAGAGTACGAAACACAACCCGGGATAGAACTCGCGACCTACTGCTTAGTAGCCAGGCGTTGATACCACTCCGCCAGCTTGACTACGAGAGGAGAAGATCGATTTCGCTAATACATCGTTCGATTCGATTCGTATACGATTTATTTTAAACTTTTTTCTCGATTTCATTAAATTTTGAGTTGGGAATATGATTTGAAGTCAAAGAGAGAACGATTTTCGCTAATAACAACGTTTTGCTAGTAGAATAAATTATGAAATTAGAGTTCAAAAGTAATTACGTTAAAATGGGACAAAATGTATAAGTTTATTTTTCAACAAACATTGACTGTTTTTTCGGTTTAATTTTGTTTATAAACGCTAAAATTTCAACATTAAGAAAAAGGCGATATGGTTTTCTTTAAAGTGCGAGTGATATATTTAGTAAAAAGATGGAAAATGTTTCAAAAATTTTTTTATAAAAAAGTTAAGTTTTTTTTACAAATTATCATTGGTTTATTGAATTAATAAAAAGAAGGACGGTCTAGGAGATGCTATTAAAAATCTGATTTTTTTTTTAAACAGAGACAAAGATAATTATCTCTTTGTGCTGTCTTTGCAGGAAGCTTGTTTTGCAAGCTTGCAGCAAGTTTGATTTGCAAAGGAGGTGGCGCTATTTGTCACATCGAACTTGCAGCAAATGCGTTGCAAGCGAGGGTGGCGCTAGTTGTCACAGCGAACTTGCTACAAGTTCGATTCAAGTTTGACGCGTCAAATTTTGCCATGACAAGTCAAAATCAAACTTGCTGCAAACTTACGTGCTATCTGGGATACAATCACAAATTAATAGTTAAGTTTAAGCAAACCTATTAGCTTTCGAAAATCGTAGGATGCAGCAGAAAACAGACCAACCCGAGGAAATAGCGGGACATGCAGTGAGAGGGACAACCTTGGATAACTAAACATTCGTTTAATAGACTACGGGCAACTGCCAGTTTTGCGAATTCGAGATGACCCCTTTGCGCTCACACCACCTCACCCACAGTACCTTCATAAATAGTAAAATGTGTTATCCGGACGTGATAAGTACAGCTGTACTCTTTTTACTTTTGGAGATTTGATGCAATCGTCGTCTAACAGTCGGATGTTTAAGTTACACCGGGCAAAAGTTTGTATAAAGTGCAGAAGTTGAGGTTAGTTGCAGAAGACTCGACTAAAAGTGCGGCAAACAAATTCACAATTTGTACTTTCTGTCAACAAGTCTATTTTTGGCTATTTGTTAAGCAATTTCCAAAAGTGGAAACGCTAATTTTCGCCACTTTTCTCTTTATTAAATGAAATATTATAATACTTTTCTTACGTTACATGAATTTGTCAGAAATAAAATAAAGGAAATATATACTTGTTTGCAATTCGTAGTCTATGAGTTGAATGATTAGTTGCAGAGTAACATTGATTTAAATTTTGTTATCTATGGTTAAGATCATTTCGTGTTTGAGGATCCATACAAAATAAATGAGCTCTATTTATCTACACTTTTATTTAACTCGACTAGTTTTCTGTTCGTAAACGTGGAATCTTGTAATCGATTTTTCACTCACTTATTGATGTACTAAAATTGGACAGTAAATTCTTATTTTACTATTTCTAAAATGTTGTACAGTTGTGTGTTCTCAAGGTCAATGTAATATTTTAATATTTTCCGAATTTAATTGTCAAATAATTGCTTCATTTTATTTAGTTTTGAGTAAATACGAGATAAACTTGAAAGTGAATTTGAGAAAAATTGCTTGCTAGATTCATTAATAATTATAATAATGAATTATGAGATACGAAGGACGTTTTATTTTTTTCAACATCCGATGGACCATAAAAAAAGATGAGAGTAGAGAACAAAATGAATTTATTACCAAAAGTTTTGTACAGACATGGTTATTTTTCAACATAATCGCCGTGAAGATTCGGGCATTTGCCATATCGATAGACCAGGTTTCCAATTCCCCCTTCGAAGAACGTTGCCAGCAGTGATGTGAGATGGGCCTTAACATTGCTTTCAATCTACTAATTTTTCTGATAGCTTTGACCTCCTGGTCAATTCTTCAATTCAAAGAAGAGAAGAAACTCACTTGTCGCTTAGTCGGGACTATACACAGGATGGTCAGACACGTTCTATTTAAACTGCCCCAGAAGCTGCTGGGTTACAACAGCACTATGAGGGCGGGCGTTGCCATGAATGAGGACAACTCCAGAAGTCAGAATGGCTCTTCCTAGTCATCGTTATGCCTGACAAGAAACAGCTGCATTGGTCATTTTCCACAAACCAACCTTCTCCTAGAAAAAAGCGAATAACACTAAACAGCTCGCATTTGGCGGGAGCATTAATTTTATCAACCATGTTTACGTGCCGATAGCTCAGCTCAAACTGGCTAGCTGTCGTCGGCAGTTGTTAAAATTATAGTTAAAGACATGCGCTGTCGCCTACCGCGCATTCCCACATCCTATCACTTGTCCGCCTGTTTAGCGGCTCGATTGGAGGTTGAAAAGAAACAGCCCTTGTATATTTAAAAATAAAAAGTAGGAAACAATAGAGCTTTTATTAGTGAACTAAAATATAGAAAATAACTTTTTAAATCTGAAAACTGGTGGCTAAATTCTTGTTAAAGCTTGAGGATTTATTACAGAATGATAATGAAATTAATCCATTGCGAATATCAAATCAATCAGTTAATCAATTAATCTTCCGTTATTTGAAATGGAGCAAAAGAAAAATTAATTTAATGCAAAGGAATGGTCAACACGTGTTTGGGTATTATACGGATAATAGCATAAAGAAATGGATGGAGGTGATAAACTGGGCGAAAACAGTGCTTTCTAAATTGGGCATTATATTACACTTTAATGAAATTTTATTAATATTTTTACCGATATTTTTACATAACTAAGAAGATGTAAGTGGGCTACGAGTTTTGTTTGCCACAATTTTATTTAACTTGACTTTTATGCTTGTGATTATCGAATTTTGTAACAAATTTTTCACTCACTTGTTTTTGGAATAGAGTTTTTAAAATTCACCCACTTGTGTGTCCTCGATGACAATACGCTATTTTAATATTTTTAAAACTTAATTATGAGTTAATCGAAAAAATTCATTCGATTTTAATACCATGCTACACTGAGAAAAAAATTCTGGCAAGAAAACCATATTTGTATGGTAATGACATTTCTGGTAATAAAACCAGAATTCTGGTGATAACCAACAAAATTTACGGTATTTAAATCATTTGTTTAATAATCTTACTGTTCGTTCTGGTAACGGTTTACGAGAAGTTCTGGTTTTCGAAATTATGGCTCTTTTTACCCACCTGTTTAGTAAAATTACAATGCTGAAAAGTTAATTTACCAGGAAAAACGGTTTTCATACCATACACTTCGTTTTTTTTACGAGAATCACGATAAAATTACCAGATTATATTCTTCAGAAAGTATCGTTCATTTTACCATATGTTCGATGATTTGACTATGCTGACCTCTCTGACATCTACCAAATACAATGGTATCAGTGCATTTATTTCGTTTACCATGCCGTATGGTAAATCTCAAATATGGCGGCACTTTGTTGGATTGAAGTAGGTAACGTTCCTCCTCAAGTATACCAATATATCTGAGAAAAGAAGGACATTAATGAAGTGTGAAAACATTCTATACCCTGATGGATCAATCCATAGCGGCGTCTGTTTTATGTATCTGTTAAGTGCGTAGTGCAATTTACTAAAAGTTTCAGTTTGAAAATGAAGGAACGTTAAACGAAAAATCTTTCTCTGTTCGCTCGGCCATGTTTAGCATGACGGGACATTCTCGCGTTAGAACTGATTTGGATATTTACATACCCATTGAAAATAGACATTAAAGAAAAGCTAAAGGAGTGGGGATTTGAAGAACTGGTAACAGGAGTTTACTGGTAAGTACTAAATTTTATTTTGAATTGATTTTTCGGTAATGTTGAATTAAGTATATATGATTTGTGAGTATATATTTAAATAAAAGTTCTCATTTATTGAAAGTTAAAAATTTGACAGCTGGGTAAATTGAATGTCGAAGAAAAAAATAAGGTAAATATATGCATATATATGTTCACAAGAATACTTTATTTGTAGTTTCTTTTCATATCAATCAAATTAAACGATTTTTGTTGATTTTTTTTGTTTATGCCCAGTCGGTGGCCTTCGACCCAATTACATTTGAATGTATGAATTAAAGGTAAAAATCTTTAAATAATTAGCAAATTTCTTAGCTCATGACTTTGTTTTTACAATGTGAAAAAAATGAAAATATATTGTTCACTTCTTTAATGCATTTATTGTATACTTCATCGATGTTCTGCCAATAATTTAATATTTAATTGCCGTTTATTTTTAAATACCTTTTCCTCATAAGTGAATTACGTTTAAAGTTCGTTTTGCTACCGTTTCCTGAAATGAAATGTCGAAATTTTACTTTTTTTTAAAATTAAGAGTATGAATACTAGGTTATTAAACAATTACTACAGACGTATGAAGATATGTTTAATTTTATTTTCATCTGTATGGTGAAAAGGAATGCGTCAAAATTATTCAATTTTCAATAGTTTTTGGTTACATCAGATAATGGTAAAAGCAAAAATTAAATAATATGTTATTTCCTGTATTTTATTTGGAAACTTCTTGCATAAAAAATATGAAAATTATCAAAATCAAGTGATCATAAGAACAAATTGAAAGAATGTGCCTATTACGTTTTCTTCCTTCATAACTTGAACATCTTTCTATTATTTATACTGTGCTTCTTAAAACTGTCATATCTAAAATTATATATTTTTTTATGAAGAATATGGAAGGGTAGAATATTTATAATTCTTTTTGTTTTTTGTCTTGTTATACATTTAGTAAAAAATTAGCAATAAATTTATTTTCGGATCCGGGGATAGTAGAGTCCCTGGGTATTTTTCCAATTCCATACAATGATCTTAGGTTGGTTCGAACTCTCAAATGATTCGAACCGGATGGGTGCGCGTTTAGTCATCTGCGGTTGGCAATACTTCGAATGGAAATAAAACGGTTTTTTTTAATACGCAACTGTAGTGGCGGGTTGTTGACATGTTTTTGTCAGTTGGAGATGAGAACGGGAGCAAAAAGTATATGGAGGCCTTTCTCGGAGGGTGCCATTTTTTTTTCTCTTGACCGAATCAGATCAGCAATAATTTTAGCCCGTCTTTTGATGACAATTTTTTCTTGCCTTTTATGCATTTTGAAACGAAGGAATAATTTTGTGATACTCTTGATCTAACAATTTTTGAACTCTGTACAAGCTAAGAACTCAGTTCTGGAGCATACGCCGGAGACACACTCTTCATCCTTGATCCTTGAGAACGGGAGAATGATATACGTGCACGAGATCGGGTTTTATTTTCTGGCAATATTTTTCGTATTAGAGAAGTATCTTTTAAGCTTATTTTATTATTTTGATTACTAAAGTGAAGAGCATTATGATTTGGATTAATAATAAATAATTTTTAAGTCAATTCTGCTAAAGGTGTTAAACACACTCTCGTCGATAACAGTCTTCAAATTTGTTTACTTTAAATTCTATGCATTTAGATATAGTTTTTCAAAGAATTAAAAAAAGTAAATTGTAAGCAACTTATAATCGACATATAATCCACATAGCTCCTAAATTTGAGCTGTGTCATTTAAAGAGTCTGTACTTTATTTCCTATTCATGTCTTTTATATTTTCTGAGATCTTATTTTTGGAGAAATTACTTTTATCTTTACTGGACAACTCTAAAGCAACAATGTAGTAACTAAAATTATGTTAAATTTACATAAGTTATGAAAATATTCAAATAAATAAGATGTATAAGGTTCAGTATAATTTTTGAACATATCTAATAGCTATTCTGAATATCTGCTGCTAAATTATATCGAATGCATAATTAAAACATTTTTAATTTGATCAATTATTATATTTAAATATTATAAAATAAATATATAAATCTGAATGATTTTCATTTTTATTTAATTATTTATAAGAATGTTAACCTATGTTAAGATGCAATAGTTTTGATTAATTAGGTAGTTTTCCACTCCAGGTTTTTAAGTATATTGTAGAGTTATATTTCATTGCTTACACAAGCATAAGGGATTTTAGAGAGATAAACTGAGATTTTAGAAAGGAACGTTACCTAAAACTCTAAATACATTTATTTATGTTTAAGTACTTTTGAAATTGGATTCACTTCTTTTGGAACAACGAGGTGGCTTCACTTGATTTGTGATGTAAATATAAAAATTTTGGTATGATATACAAAATTTTTCTGTAATCCTATGTTTCGAATATAAATTTTTTTTCAACAAAAAAAGGAATTTTTTTGAAAGAAAAAATACTTTTAATATATTTAGTTTTACAAATTCTTAAAACGTTGACAGGTAGCGCAGCGTTATATAATATTCAAAGAAGCTTGCAAAAGTAGCACCACTAAAACACAAAGGTCTAGGAAAGACACATGTATTCAAGGTGCCAGTTTATAAGATTGAGACAATAGAATTTTTTTTTAATATTTGAACAGAATTTTCTTCCCCTGCAATTACCTTGAAAAACCTTTTGTGCCAAAACCGCTAGCACATTTTCACAATTCATGATCAAGACTTATAGAAATGATGTTATTATCCAATAAAAAAAATTGTCAAACAAAATAACCAGAATAACTGTAATGCTTTGTTGAAGTTTTGATAATAGTGACTTTGAAAATGTTCTCATTTTGAGGCTACTACGCATCTCTGTATCAATATGCACATATCGTTTATCATATGGATTTAGTCTACCTATTCATAACAAAAGAAATGTAGTTAAATAATTAAATTTTGAGAAAAACAAATATTTTGAAAATTGTTGAATACGAGTTGAACTTATTTCGTTTACTACAGTTAGCGGAAAATTTGTATTTATACAAATAGCACAATTCTAAAAGCTTCGAACATGCTCGTTCAAAATGTACTGCTAATTTCAATGTATAAAATTTAATAGGGCAGTTGCAGTGGGAAGAAATTTAGTTTATATAAATAATGCAGAAGTCGGGCCAAACTCCCCCCCCCC
>BGPR01039946.1:0-14129 GCA_013235015.1 Araneus ventricosus
AAATGTGACCTTATGGCAAGTGGTGACCTTTTATAACCATTAGAGTATGGTATTAAGCTGAGTAACTCGCTAGCCGATAGCCTGGTGTATCGGCTAAAGGCTATCGTGTAACAGTATATAATTTCAAGCTGTATAAAAAATAGAGCTTGGAAAGAGAAATTGATTTCCGATTTGAAATCAGCGATAGGAAAATATCTTAAATCAGTTGGAATCTCATGCAACAGAGAATTAAAAATTTGTTGCCCATTAATATTAAACTGAATGGAAAATTATCTACAAAATGAAATCTGATTACCCTACAACTATTTACCCTCTTTGTAAAAATTGGAAGCTTATTATTGTGAAAATACACCGATTTCAGACTAATCACCATTTTTTCTATATATCTTTCAGATGATGAGGTTGAAAAAAATCAGTTTTCTTAACATTTACAGTAAAACATAAATTTTCAACTGTTAACTCTATTGAAAAAGAAAACAGTAACACTTACTCTGTTTAAACCATAGTTTTATTTGGATATATTTTATTTCAGCGCATTATTCAATGAACTGAAATCGATTCCGAAATAAAATTAATTATTCTAAAACTATTTAGTCAAAGTCATATAAGTTTTTAAATATTTGGCAGATTTCCTTTTCTTTAGAGAACATCAAGCTAATCAATTTTACATACTCAACTTTCAAACTGAGCTTAATTAACCATACTAATGCTTTAAGTCAACTGTTTTACTCTCAAATCTAAAGAATTGTGAACCCAAGAGTAATAAAAAGTCATGTGTTCAGAAATTTATAAATTTAATCTCATTCAATGGTATCGTAAAATCTAAAAGGATAATTAGAAAAATTATTCCTCAACTAATCAAATGCCCTGCTGTTTGGAGAATGATTGAAACTTTTATTGTTGATGCAACAATGGTAAGAAAAAAATAATGTAAGGCTTCGCGGGTTTTTAATTGATTGAAACGAAATTAAAAAGTGAATTTTTCAAATGTATTTTTTTATTTATGCTTATAGACAGATCCACTAAATATTACTTTTTTGATTACCAGCTGTCATTTATTAATTTAGAAAAAAATTAGCAAAATATTTTCAATTAAAAAATTATACCGCGTTAGAAATAATTATGTTTTGATATTATATTTATTTCAATCCTATTTTAATACCGACATCCTCATTCGCTTCCTAATGAAAATGACAAACAAAAGAGCAAGCTTGCTTTATTCACTATTATTTTATTTTGTCCTCAAATGAGAGACAATACGAGGTCTTTTTTTTTGTTATTATTATCGTACAATAATCATTTTGCTATACTCAACACAACGCCTCTATTGTCTCCTTTTTGTTTAAGGTTGAAAAAAAGTTATCCTTAAAATAATTTTTTCACACTAATATTTAGCTAAATCAATTCATTTGGATTCTAATAAAGTTATTATAATTAAAAACTTGAACCGTGATGAATTTTTATTTCTGTTCCTATGGTCTCATTGTCATAGAACAAAGGATTTTAATCTTGGCTTTTTTATCCCATCATACTTTTGTTGTTTTTACTTATTTTAGGAAACAGAATAAAAATATTCGCTAACAGTTTTATCTTTCAGATTTATAGTAAAAAAAGTGGTGATTTCTAGAAAATTATACAAATAAATAATAAGACTCTTGTTTTCTTGTTTTTCTAGCATTTTTAAATTACATATTATAATATTATTATAATATGTAATTATTATTAGATAATCTAATAATTATTAGAAATAGTTGCAGCAACACTAAGATACAATATTTTGAACAGCAAGGCATTTGGGATTAGGAAACTGTCTTCACAGTGAAGTCATGGAAGTTATTTTTCTACTAAATAAGAACCATTTCTAGGAATTTGGATTTCTTTTTATATGACCACCTCAATAGAATTTCTCAGAAACAAAATACAGTGCTGTGACTGAAATAAAACTCATTTAGTAAATACTAAAGGTATTATCTTGCAATATTATTTACAATAAGACAGGTAAGCTATATTGAAATTTTTATTATTCATCTCAGAAACTTTGACAAGCGACCATCACGATACAGATAAAAAAGTACGCCGTCTCTTACCTCAGTACCCGTGACCAGTCTAGTCACTTAACAGTTTAATGGACAATACATGGTAATTTTATTTAAAACAATAAACAATAAAAAAGACAGATATTTACACTATTATTTCGCATTAGTGTTTTTTCAGATGTTGTTTTTCCTTTCTTTTTTTGGAAGGAGGGGAATGTCTGGTCATTTGGAGCTTGTTGGATGAGCTGGCTGGAAAGTTGAAGGCTAGGGAGGTTGGAAGACATATGTGTTTTCACTGATGAATTTCACTATCCTATGAATTTTTTGCTTGGAACGAGGTTATTGGTGACTGTTTTCAGCCATTCCTGTTCGAAGTTTGTCGCTGGCCTCCTGAAATGCTAAGACGTGGCATAGTGAAGTGCCGTGCTAGTTCCACCACAACTGCATTGATCGCAGTCAGAGAGGTGAAACCATTTGAGGTAGGCAGGGAAAGCACCGTATTTAGCGAAGAAGATAACATTATCTCTAATATAGTTAACCAGATAGCAGTTTTAGTTTGCAGCAATCTTGCTCTGCAAATCTGCAAGATTGCAACAAATTTGGCACGGCAAGCGTACAAGCTTGAAACAAGTTAAGGCAAACGAGTTAGTCACCACGCGTCAAACTTGTCACAAGCTTGCCGCGTCAAATTCATTGCTAACTATAGCAAAAACAGAATACGAAGACAACCTCAGATTCGAACCCCCCAACATCCCGCTTCCTAAACATGTCGTCCTAACCACTCAGCCAGCTAGATTCTGAGAGGAGAAGATAAATTGCGCTAATAGACCGTGCTTCAATACGATTTATTTTAAACTGTTTTCTTGATTTCATTATTTTTTTAAATTTTGAGTTGAGAAAATTATTTGATGTCAGAGAGAGAGCGATTTTCGCTAATAACTACGTTTTGCTAGTAGAATAAATTATGAAATTAGAATTCAAAAGTAATTACTTTTAAAATGGGACAAAATTCAAGTTATTATTTTTCAACAAACATTAACTGTTTTTTAGGTTTAATTTTGTTTATGAACGTTAAAATTTCAACATTAAGAAAAAGGCGATATAGTTTTCTTTAAATTGCGAGTTCTATATGTAGTAAAAAGATGGAGAATTTTTCAAAAACTTTTTTATAAAAAAGTTAGATTTTCACAAATTATCATTGATTTATTGAATTAATAAAAAGAAGGACGGTCTAAGAGATGCTATTAGAAATCGGTTGCTTTTTAAACAAAGACAAAGATTATCTGTAAGTGTGCTGTATCAACTTTGCAGCAAATTTGTTTTGCAAGTGGGTTGGTCGATTATGCTCTGTTACTTTGCAGGAAGTTTGCTGCAAAGTTGCCACATCAAGTTTGTCATGACAAGCTAATATAAAGAAAACTAAAACTTGCTGCAAGTGTACATGCTATCTGGGTAGTGGGACAAAGACTAACTGAGGGCATGATGTTATAGATTTTCATGCCTGTATCGCCATTTTTTTGGGAAGTTTGCTTCTCCTCAAGTATGCTCTTCTGGAGGAGATCATTTATCCGCGGTTTAGGTAGTTTAATAAATGTATAAAGTTACCCATGTTGCGTTGTGTCTTTTGCCAGTTGGTCTGGTCTCTCATTGCCTATATTTCCTGCACGAGCTTTAATTCACGAGACTTTTATTCCTGGATTTGTTAGGAGGATTTTGAATATTTGTCTCGCTGTTTTTTTTTTGTTGTTCTCATTGAATTTGAAGATGCCATGATACGTGCTCTATTGTCTACGTGTATTTTACAGGTATTATGGTTTGGTAAATAAGATGCATATTTTACTACTTCGTGAACTGCAGTGAGTTCAGCTTGAAATACGTTGTTGTTATCGTTGAGTTTAGCAAACCAATGGTGGACCCAGATGAAATCGGTCAAAACGCAGAAGGCAGGAACAACTCCGTGTTCGGTTTTCGAGCCGTCTGTGAGAATATTTATAATGTCCTTTCGGGCTATATTTTACTTCTCAATCTTCCAACGAGATTTGGTTCGGTGGGACATGGTCTGAAAGGTGAAAAGTTGTTAAGCCTGTTGCCTTTATCTCCAGATCTTGCTGTTGGATATCTGTAATATTGGAGGGAACTGGATTTCCAGATCATATTGGTTTAGTTTCTCCAACTTATTAATCAGCTACAAGGAGCTGGTGAGGGAAAGAACTCTATACACAAGTGCTGGGGATCATTGGAATAATTTTCCTGTAAGGTATATAGCATTTGATTGACAGAAGACGCATTCAACTTCTCTAGAGGACTCTGACTCTTGTGCAAAGGAGCAGTTAAGCTAGTGATCAGAAGGCCATCCGCAGCTGGGACAGACGGCACATCTTCGTGGAGTAGAAAAAAATGGCAACGACTGAGCCAAAAGTAACGATTCATCTCTAAAAGAAAAAACACGGCCATCAACGAGGAATGGCATATTGAACCAACAAGTATTTTGTGGCTGACTATATTTCCTTTTGTTAATATCTGACCTGTAAGAATTTAGGGTTGTTAAATTAATTACTCTAGGAAATAGATCTTTATGTATAGTTGAAAATCCAAAGTATATCAACCATATAAAAAATGATCATGAAACAACTTCAGCATCGCTGAATCACGAACCATGAGAAGAATCTGGAAAAACTTTTGTCTTGTGAAGTCTTTCAAATCAGGTGCTATGTCCATCTATGAATTCGCGCCTCATTGCTGTTCAGCACCTTCCACTTGCAAAATGTGTGACGGCGTGAAATTGATGAAATATATTGCTTTGGTATCATTTGTCAATCTTCATTGGTTGCTTCCACATTATTTATCTGTGACTCACGCATTAGCTTTTCGTTCAATAAATACCGTTCCTACGACATTCATGGTTTTTAATTACTTGAATAACTTTTCAATGCATAAACTAGGGAATTGCCATTTGAATATTTAGAAATTTTGTCGCTATGAACATAACCACGACACCTTGGCTTGTATTTCTGAAGCGCAGGGAAATATGGCAGAAAATTAATACCGCACACGGCTGCGGTTTTTTAATCACAATTGAATATACAAATTCCAAGGATCTTTAAAAAGAACAGAGACATTGCTAAAACATTTATAAAAGTAGTACGTGAAGAATAAAACAATGAATTAATATAAAAATAATCAATTAAACACTAAAACATAATGTGCCGTCTTGTGCGACAAAAATCGTTATGAAATAAAAGTTCGCCCAGTTTTGAATGGATAATATAGAGAGTAAAATCTCGGCAAATGCGTCACTATTTGATCTTCTTCTCATTCTTGAGCTCATACTTTGAAATATCTGTATTTCGAATTTCATTGGCATTTTTTGAGCGTTGCGAACGTTAGTAGCTCATATAAATCGGTAAAGTTATTTTATAATTGTTCAGCATGTGCATAAACGAGCCAGGATAATGTAACTCTCCCATCTGATAAGTGGATTAGATCTACCTGCAAATTGAACTATTCATCAATAAGAGTTTACAAATCAAGTCATGAATTCAAAAGGTTAACATAACTAATCTACAGCATTTCATTCTAAAATATAAAATCAGGATCTCCTATTGTCAGCAAACGCGAATTTGATGTAAAGAGTAATGATCGTCATTTTTCCATATCAAACAATAAATGCTTTATTGCGCTAGTTTCTAATAAATTTTTCAGACCTCTCCAAAGTCATTTCAGCACTTTGTCATATTGAATCCTTTTTCTTAGCCTGAGTTATGAAGAATTAAAATATCAATTCAATGAATGATAAAGTTTCTCTGCATCTAAATACACAGTAAAAATAAATATTAATAATTTTTACTTGTAAAATTCACGAGACTAACACTTAACAAAACCATACCTCTTACAGCATAATATCGCATGCATATTATAGTGCCATGACCTCCCCGGCAGACCGCTCATAGTATTTTATAATCTTATGTAATTTTGGCAACCTATACAATTTGGAATACACTGAATTCCATGTATACTCTTCAATGGAAAAAATGACCCTATAAATGCCTATTTATTTTCTGTATGTTTCTATAAATACCTATATTGCCATATCCTCCTTTCTTATGATAAAATAAATTGTTAAAGAATTAGAAAATTTTCAATAGCATAATAATGTGACATGCAAAAATAATTTTATTAGTCTAACTTTTTTTCTATTCTGGAAGAAACTCAAGATTCTATTGCCAATACAAACATTTCTCAAAGTGGTTTAATTTATTTATTTTTGTCGT
Organism: Araneus ventricosus; assembly: GCA_013235015.1. NCBI lineage: Eukaryota > Metazoa > Arthropoda > Arachnida > Araneae > Araneidae > Araneus > Araneus ventricosus. Next base: position 6,308 of record BGPR01039946.1, read on the forward strand.
GCTGAAGATGTTTTTGTTCTCTTTCCTTGAGAAGGAAAACAGATAACTACAGAAAATCAATTTTACCCTTTGAGGACGGCCGCACGCGTAACTCTACGGGAAGCCGGCACGCCTACATGACAGTCGTCTTCAAAGGATTAAATGAACCAATCTGTTTAAAGCTGTAATTTAAATTTTTAATTTCTTCACCTCAAAGTACACTGAAGCGTCTTTTGCTTACTAATCTATTCATATTCGCTCTTGACCAATATATTAAATCAAGAATTTCAAAGTACGAAGCACTTAACTAAGACGTGTTTTATGAAAAACTTTTCTTTTCTTTCCGCAAAATTATTTCTTCAGGTATTGGCATATCCTCTCAAATGTTGATTCACATAAAAATATCTGTATGCGAAAAATTCACTTTTGAATCGCCACTTTAGTACATTTTAATGAATACGATATGAAGATTTTTTTAGGGATCTGAATATAAATATTTAACTCTTTTGTTTTTTCAAATGAAACCATTCCATATATACATTATTTCCCATAGAAGCTGCTTGTAGTGCTTTAACACCACTACAAGCTCTTATGCCTAGAATTGTGAAGATTCCCGATCAGCGACCATTTATGGAAGGAAAATCAAACCATGCCCCTTTTAATCAAACGACAGATTAGAAAGATTATTCTACGAGAAGGGGAAAGAAGAAGAAAAATTATATGGTTGCTTAGGGACAAAGTGGGATCCTATGTCAAGGTCGCTGAGAAGGAGCTCTTCATTCTTACCAATGATTTTCATGAGTATTTGGATCTTTGTCTAACAGAAGTTGTTTGCAAATACTTTCTTACACCACATAGTTTCAAGCTCATAAGTGCTAATTTCCTTAGATGTAACAAGGCGGTAAGGAGGCAGCTGATCGCACTATGTAAAGGCTTCACATTTCCCCCACATCTACATATTAGTCCATTACAATTAGGCAAAATAGGAGAAAAAATTTATAAAGCTTTTAAACTTTGGCCAAATACTCCTATGACCTCATATGACCTTGTGACTCGCGATCGATTTTGATCCATTTTATGATGACCAACACTACTGGCATTCTGGAAGACGAAAAATTAAACTGCCACAGAGCTTCTGGATGTGGAAATTCTTCTACGAACTGCATAGTTGGAAAAAGTCAAATTTGTAAGAAAAAATATAGTGACATCTCTCCGAGGACTTAAATCTAAAGTAAAAATCGGAAATAAAGATATTCCCTTGAATCCGGATCTCCTGAAGAAATCAGACACAGAGTTTCAGAATTACTTTTCTTATGAATTTGAAACTTATCGATTGTCTCTCTTCAATGAATGTGGCATCAGAAAAAGTTCCAAATCTGTTTTTTTTAACAATTTATTCACCCCGGTAACTGACAAAATCAACTTTCAGTATGCAGCCTACGTTATTGTTGGTGGATTTCTGCTACATCGAGTAATTTGTAAGATAGGTGAGAACTTTTCAGCAGTTTTAGGCAAATACGTTGCTTACATAAAAAATATCACAATGAAGGAGCCACAACTGTCGTTTTTGATGGGTATCCAGGAGCTCTACCAGAGAAAATCACCAAAATAGCTGACGACAGAGACGTGCTAAGAGGCACCATGCACCGGATGTAGTAGTCAGTGAGTTGATGACGGTGCCTATGCTTCAAGAGCAATTCCTCTCTAATGACAGTAATAAAGGAAGACTTATAGATATGCTCAGTGTTAAACACAGAAGCGAGGGCTTTATAATTAAGCAAGCAATGGAGGATTCAGACCATTTGATTGTCAACAGTGCAATTGCTCCCTCTGAACAATGTGCAAATGTGCTGTACTAGTAGAGGAAAAAATCTATCTCCTAGTCATACTTACGACATTAGCATCATCATCTGCAAATATTTTTTTCTTGAAACCAGGGGGAGGAAACTCACCGAACAACCTGTTCTCTGTCAGCAGTTTTAAATATTCCCAATGTATGAAAAATGTTCTTTTATTCCTTCACGTTTTAGCGGTTGTGACACGACCTCCTCATTCTACATACAAAGAAGTTTGTTAAGCTGATTCTTCATAATGACGCACTTTTATAAATTACTCAGGTTTACATGAGCAAGCAAGCCGAATTGTACCGTATTTATTTTAGATGCAGGGCAAAGAATCTTGGTAGTACTGTATGGAGGTAAAGATGATGTTACCTTAAATGTTTTAAAATTTCAGCTGTTTACAAAATAGCTTGTGAAAGATAATTTGTAAACAGATTAATAATAACTACCTCCAACGATGGAAGCTGTCCCCCAGCATTGCTTAAAAACATACCTACAGATTCAAATGTGGTTGGATCAAGTGATGATTCCGCTGAACTGGGGTTGGCAAACTACGAAACATGGTCTAGCTCCAATTACCACCATCAAAGATCCAACTCCACAGTCGCTTTTGATGGCAATATTCTATAAATGTGCCAAAGGAGGTAGATCCACTTGCAGTTGCAAAAATTCGGGGATCAAGTGTTCGGCAAATTGTGCGAACTACAAAGGGCATTCATGCTCTAACGCTCTTCCCTAAACTGATGACAAAATACTTCAACTGATTGAGGACAATAAAGACCCAGATGACGTTGAAGGAACGGGAAATTTATTGACATTACCACTGAACGGTGCGTGATTCTACTAATAATTACAAACATTTGTTGTCTTATCATCTCAAATTGCTTTGTCTTTTTTACATTTTGCTTACTTTGTACATTTTTATCATAAATTTATATCATCTATTGAATGCAAAGTTTCATGTGCTGCAATTTCATATTTGCCTCTTCTTTTTCTTTCCTTCCACAATTTTTTAAAAAGTAGAAAATTAGGTTTGCCTTATACTATTTAGTTTAGTATAGTTTAGTGAGGTTAGTTTATGAGTTATAGTTTTATGCGGAGGCAGACGTGCTTGCGAAAGAGGGAAGTGCTCTTCCTTCTGCAACCTCTAGTGAACTCTTCACGTCCGAAATATATTCTATTCACAAGGCTAAAGCAAATTCTGCTTGGAAAAATCCCCCACACATGATTGGTATGCCGGGAACCGTCCTGGTCTGTCTCTACAGTCCGTAGGCACAAGATGCGCTCAGACTGCATTGGCCAGGTTGCGTAGTGGACACATTAAAAGCTTAAAATTCATCGATAAGGAAAAGACTTTTTCTTATTGCCCTTATTCCTGTCCTGCTTCTCCTGCTCATATCATTGACTGCATTGGCGCCTCTGCGAGGCAGCTGTGGAGTGGGGAGGGCAAAGGACTTGTGGAGTTGTTAGAGCGACATGGTGTCTGTTAGATTGCAAATATTGCATCAACATCATTTTTCGGCTTTGTCAGTATTTTTAATTAATTTAATTCTTCGCCACTAAAGTTTCTTTCTTCTCTTGTGGCAACTTTGGATAATTTTGAAATTCTAACGTTAATTTTAGCCGTTTCATTTAATTTCTAAATTTTACTTAATTATTTACTTTGTTTTCAATTTAATTATTATTTGTCTTAACTTTTGTTGTTGTTTCCATTAAGGTTTCAACTTTATTAATTTTTAAATTCAAATTTTGCAACGGGACTATTTCCTCGCCCTCTTAGTTCGCGGATGAATTTGGTGTTATGAGGTTTGGCTTTGGAAGTGTTTTCCGTTACGATTTAAATTTGTGTGTGTGTGATGGGCTGAAAGTGCGGTTGGTGTTGTAGAGGCTGCGGGCCTCAGGGCCTTTTAGGCCTTTGAGGGACTTTTTTGGTTCCTTTTGTATTCTGAAGATGGAATGGTGTGGTGGTAATTTGCAACGTCATGTTTAGTTAAAAAGAAAATTTCCTACAAGTCGTGTTCTTTGAAAGATCAGCCTTAAAAAATTCTGGCGAGAAAATTCGCAACTAAATTCTTGTGCGGTGTGGGACGTCAGAAAATATATGTGATTCAAGAAAACGACTGCAGGCGTGTAAGCCTTCAACGTTTTTCTTCAATGTTTCTTCACGACATGGATCATCACCAATAATGTTATTGTGCAAAATAATTACCTGAGAAGCATGAAAGCCTACGAACTGGCTAAATATCAGTGCGTCCTAATCTTCAGTATTATTGGGCAACATAAGGCCTATTATGTATATTTCAATTGAGATGATTGCACGTTGCAACTTCTGGTCTGACGGAGAAATTCCACTTCACCTATTTTTTTTTATTTCAGCTCTAAAAAGTTATGGAGCTAAAAATTTCTTTTTATAAAAAATTTAGTTTTATTGATGGTAGCGCTATTGTCTCTTGTTTCCTTTAAAAAAAAGCTGCAGCTATTTCAATTTGTGATTTATGTGAATTGTTCTTTAGTCATTTGTGTGCATCTTTATTAAAACATTTCATTTATAAAATCATGGCAGTTTAATCTAAACATTTACAATTATTAAATAAACAAAAAAATTTTTTAAAATCCTAGTTTGATTCTGTTTTAATTCTTCTATTTATTTATCACAATGTGTTTTGTACTACCACTATATGCAAATTCCAAAAGAAACGAAAGTGTAGCTAGGGTTTCCAGGTCAGCAAAGGTAGGTGATTGTATCAGTATTGCAAGAGTTCCTTATTATTGTGTTATTTAATTTTGTACCCAGAATTAATTAATTGTTCAATATATATTATAATTTAAATTTTATTTCTGGGCATCTACCTTGCTTCAATGTTTTTATAAATATCCTAGCTACCTCCTCCCAACATATTTGAATTTTTAACATATTGATCCCCCAATTATTATTAATTATTATTATATTATTTACAGTGTCATGGACCTAGTCTAATCTTGGGCCAGGGGGACATGAAACAACAACATGAAAGATATTTTGGAATGGTTTTCCTAATTTTAAACCGTGGTCAGAAAAAGAGGATGCCACCTTAGCTGATACGCTCTCTCCTAACTTCCAGATCACACTAGCGCTCTGGCATTGGTACGCCGACATGTGTGTATGCTTATAAAAATGAATACGCTTGCATGCAAACTTTATTTAGACAACTTCTTTGATTGTATGCTTCGTCTTTTGGAAGAATGACGAATTTTCTTTTGAAATAGGAAAATTATTGCAAATTTGATAAGATTTTGTAATCATACTACTGTAATAAAATATATAGTGTTGGTATTCATTCGAAAAAAGTTTTATGCTCTACAACTTTTGTCTATACCATTTTTAACAATGAGCGTGTTAATTTTGGATTAATATAGAAAAAATTTGCAAAACACTCCACTTCACTTCAGTTTCACCCCCCTAGCAGCCGTCGCTCACTTCTCCAGAGGAGGAAACTTGGGATAGTCATACTGGGCCCTAAATGATGTGATTAAATCTATAAAACCTTAGCCATAAATATTTTCCGATTTAAACTCCCCGCCAATTGGACAGTTTACTGCTTGCTGCTTTTAAAGTTTCAGAGGGGTGTAAGGGGAAAAGCTCCCACGTGAGGGGTGGAAACTTTTTGGTTCTCATATCCTTGAGGTCAAAGGAGTATTTGCCCAAAGTTTAAAACTTTATATATTTTTTCTCCTATTTGTCATTTTTAGGTCTAATTGCAATGGGTTAATATGTCAATTGCGTTCAGATTATACCATCTGAGGTACGTAGGAAAAGGACCATGTTTTATGGTGAATATGATCCCTTGCCTCTCCTATTGGATTTATTTTAGACAAACATTTTAACATAGACAAACATTCTTCCCGTAGCTCCTGCATCCTAATATTTGCCATTCATTGACGGAAAGTTGCATCAGATCTCTTGTAAGATAACTGCATCGGACTAGGTGGCGGATTCGTATACCTCCTGAAGCGCATTTAGCTAGTCTGCTATCTCATTGCGTTGATGACAAATATGAATATTTATCCCTCCGAGGTAAATATTTTAGTGACTCTTCAGTAAATTTTGGGTTGACTGATCTATTGGGTTATTGATCGTGTACGATTTCAGGGCGCCTAATCTTGACTCGTTGTAGCTCCAAATGTTAAGTGAATTTGTCAGGCGACCTGCCCACTTAATTGCTTGGTGTAATACAAAGAGTTCGGCCTTCAATACAGAGTAGTTCCAACGTTCAACCTTCCAAAGTCTTCATACATGCATGTTTATAAAAACATGATTGACCCACCCTGCACTTTCGTTTCTTTTGGAACCATCTGTAAAGATGTTTATATGTATCCACACTTATCGTGGCCTAATAGCTAATTTCTAAACCGTTAGAGATAGACATATAGTTCCAACCGACAAAATGCTTTAAATAAAGGGAAGAATTATATTTTATGTTTTTTGAGTCATTAAATATATTTCTGAAAAAGTTACGAATTATAACTTTTTATGTGGTCCTTCGGTCCTATCAGTCATAATTAGTAATATATTGTTGATACTCTAACATTTTAAAAAGTCCCACTTTTCTGCGACTAAAACTGAGCGAGTTTTGGAGCTTTGAATTTCATAATTTTAAACCAGTCAGCGGTCTCGTCGAGCAACAGCTGCGCATTGATTGGTGGATCGTCTTCAAGACGTCTGTTGAAATGATGTAAAATGGTCTAAGTCAGCGATATTCAAAGCTCCATAACTCGGTCAGTTTTAGCCGCAGAAGGGTGGGACTTTTTTTGTTTAAAATATTTAGAGTGTCAAGAATATTTAACTTAATATGATTGATAGGACCGGGGGATTGTATAAAAAGTTAGATTTCGTAACTTTTTCAGGAATACGTATATTCACTCAAAAAACATATATTTTAATTCTTCCCTTCATTTAAAGCATTATTCTATTTGGAACTAGATGTCTATCTCTAACGGTTTAGAAATTAGCTATTGAACCACGATAAGTATGGACACCCTGTATATCAATGATTCAATATTTTGTCTTCGAGGTAAAACTCAACTTGTAGTATGTTTCTAGAAATATTGGACCGTTCAATGTCCTTGGGGTTGAATTGGGTGCTAAGAAATTTACTTGGATTCCTGATTTTAGCCACTCTGACAAATTCCGCCTGTTACTGCATTTTGATATAAAAGGGAAGAAAACTGTTACTGCAAACCAAGATTTCACCGAAATCTCTGCTAATTTTAATTAATGTTTCAACTTTTTTTAAAAAGTAAAAACTGTTCAAGACGTTAATTCACTGGAGTTAAGTAAACATACTTCTGAGTCCCTGACTCAACAGAAAGTAGTTTCAATCAAAAAAATAACTCCTTTGCAAAACTGAAAATATACATTTATTTTACAAACGCATTATCCGTGAATTTTTACATCGGGACTAAAAACTTGAGTAGAAAATGCCAGGTTCACAACTCTTAAAACAAAAATATAAATACAGCGATGCGTGCTTTACCAGTGCTATCAATTGTGTGAACCCAACAGAAACCTTCAATAAACTGTAAAGTTGCTGCAGGCACCATGATAAATCCAGAGATGCTCAACAAAAATTTCCTATGGATAGTATTGAAGAACCAATTTTGCCTCATGTGAGAAAATACGCCAAACCCAATGTTCTGCCCTAGAAGATTATTCTTTCAAGTACAGTAGATTGAAGTCTACCACTGAAAGTCCTTATTTAGTCACTAATCTGGTCTTATTATTTTGGTTAAATTTTAATATGTAAGATTTTTTGTGATTTTAATATTCTGATATAATGGATCGCAGTTGAGCGACATATTCCAAATTACTTCAAATCTAAAATAATATTCTTGCGATACCCATGTCAATATCTATTTATATGTTTCTATCTCGGCGACATCAAGAAAATTCCTTGTTTAAACCTTGATGTGACTATTTCTTTAGTGATATCTCATTGTATTCCTCATAGATTTGAATTATAAAA
>BGPR01039947.1:0-14129 GCA_013235015.1 Araneus ventricosus
TAAATAGGTAACTTATTACTTTTTTATTTAATGACTTTCTTTTTTTTTCTACTCTTTTAAGAAATGTTTCAAAGTAGATGATCACGATAAAATATATGTTTACATTTTCCGATACACACATGAATGTAGGAATATGGTGTTACATTCTAACCCTAGTATTAAGAACCATGCATATAACAATCCGTCGGTTTTAACGAACTTCTCAAAAGGTCTGTTATGTCCGTATGTTAAAAATTGCACAAAATTATACAAATTTCTTTAATAGCGAAGAAATAAGATCCCTTGAAAAATGTGCAGTTAAAAGAAATTCTTACTGGATATACAACAATTTACGAGTGAGTTTGAAAAAAAAAGTGATAAAAATGATTGTAGGTTAATTTTATTTCTTTTAATCTCTTGCCAGTTTTTTTTTTTAAATCTCTTCCTGATTTTTACATATATTTTTTGTTATCCATTTTTTCACTGTTTATTAATGTATTTTTGTACTCCCCTTTCAAAATATGTACAGCATCCCAGCTTGAAGTTCAGGAAATCTGGTCACTTAAATTTACTTTTGTTACAGATAAATCGAAAAACTTTTATATTCAGTACATTAAAATGAATAATTAATAAATAAATCGTGAAAAAGAATGCCTTTATTTTTTACGTCCCGTTTATTGTATTTATTTGTTTGTATTTCTTGATATATTATTTCTTATAAATTTTTACAGGCTTTTTAAGTTTTCACCTAAGGCCAAGAGCAGCTATAAAAGTTTCAAAGGTTCATACGAAGCGCGTAGTGATACATTACAAAGCAAATGTATGTATCAATACACCGTAAAGAACATTCTACTGTGCATACTGCATTACGTAGGGTTTATCAGAGAGAGCTGTGCGCCGATTGGTAGAAGGGAGGTGGTTTGGCGATGCTGGATGTAAGCAAATTGGCGACATCCAGATCATCCATATGTTCCGAACACTCCCTGTTATTATGTTATAACGTTGAAAAGATTAAAAATTACACCAGCAGATTTTTAAACTGGAAAAGAAAAGGATGAGGACATTGAATTCAAAGCTTATTAAGAAAGCACCTGCAAAATATCAGATCCATACAATGCGTGCTGTTTGAAATTTGCTGATCAAAATTGAAGAAATGTTGTTATGAAGAAGGCATGGGTCAAATTATCCTAAAAAGAAAAATAAATAAATTTATTCATGTAATATATTTAGTTTGAGACCAACTCTAATTTACTTCTTCAAGCCACTTTTTTTGAAAAACGATAAAAAAACACGCCTTATATTGGTCTTCTTTTTGGGAAGCAAACATCAGTTATTCCATCTTCATTCTTTTTCTTTCAGTGTAAGAGATGAAATTCTTCAAATATTGAATGCTCCCTCCTTGATAGTTAAATTCTGTAGTGAAAATTCTTCTACTCATTACAATGCTCATGATACCACACCAAGCCCGATGAACCCAAGGGCAACTCTTTGGCTTGGATTTCTGGGATATCTGGTGATTTCCTCCACATTTAAGCAAGTAGTTAAAATTTTTATTATTAAATAATTAATCTTGCGCATAATAATCTCTTGCCATAAAAATACAAAGAAAAATATTGTAGATAATCTAAGATATTCTCATCATTGAGGTTTAAAAAATGTTGTTATTAAACATTTATAACTTTAGGGATGATTGTTCATCAACTTTTAGGCTTAGCAAAATTGTCTTGATAGTTGAGTGGCCTTGCCCATTTACTATCTACGTCTATTACTGTGTAATTAAACTCTTGACTTTGCAATTAAAGCTCTTAAATTTAATATCTTTATTATTATATCTTTTAGGAAACAAATTGTATATAGAATTTGACCTTCTTATATTGAAAAACTGGCCGATATAGTCAGCATTATTCAGGATAAAAATATTAAATATTTTTAATGTAAAATATTATGAAACAGAAGATCCTTTTATCATGTTATATAATTTTTTTCATTAAAATAAGATTATCAGATGAATCAAACAATTTTTAAAAAACAAAGGAGCATATTTTCTCTGTCTGCTATTGATATTGTTTGGCATTCCAGGTTGTTCAACCAAATAGCTTGAAATGTGCATGCTTAGTAAAAACCTAGTTTTTAATTAATAAAATATAATTAGTAAATTGATTGTTTTGAGACTTTCCTAAAACCTTATGCTTCATAGTATTTGTGTGCAAATTTCAGAGAATATTTATTCAGTAGTTTGGCTTTCAATAACATATAAAGAAATTGTTATTTCTCTTTTATTTGTCTGGATTTAGGATATTCTATTAATCGCACATATTCCTTATATATTTTTCAAAAAATGCATTTTCAGGAACATAAAGAATCATTATTTTCAAGCAACTATATTTTATAATTAAGTTGTTTCTTATCGACATGTATTGTGCATAATATTATATGTAAATTTTTCAAATGTTTCAGTTTTGTTCATTTGTAACATTTTTTTTTTTTTGAAAGTTATGCCATTTGCATTTTACTTAACTCTTTTGGGCCAAGGAAGACAATAAGATGCATTGTTGTACACGTGTCAGTGTAAGGATTGATTAAACGCTTTAGGAAGCTGAAAAATGGTGTTATTAATATTTTTTCAATTTCTAAAAATGAATCTGCGTGTTTTTGCTATTGTATGGTTTTTATAATAAGCGCTATTCAGCAAGAATGCTGCATCTTTCAGAGTGGTTGAGGAAATAACCCACCATGCTTCAAAGAGTTGAAGGCAAATGTCACCTTGCATTTGAGAGGGTAACCTAAAGTTGTATACTTCAAGAACAATACATGGTATTTAGTATAATTTTTTAAATATAAAGTATTTATGCTCAGTCTTTTTTTAAATACCAGTTAATATCTGGAATATTATTACTGAAATATTTTTTTTTTAAATTTGTATTTTACATGTTAAGAATTTTAAATCATTTTTTATATACTGTGTAATATTTGTAAAAAAAGTGATAACTGTTGTTGTGTATTAGTTTTATCTGTTTACAAGCTGTACAACTATAGTGTGAATAACATTCAATTATAGAAATGAATTCTTGTTTATTTGATTTTCATGCAGAGAAAATTTCTAGTTTATAGAGCTAATATCTAGTAACTTAAAAACTTTCATGCAATTAATTTTATTGTGTTTAGTTTGTTAATAATTAGATGCCTATACTCCTTAAAAGTCTATTTATTTATATAAGGTAAATGCTCCAGTAGTGGGCCACTTAAGGGTATTTCCTCAATTATCATCTAAACTTTTGAGAAGTTTCGCTAATCTGTATTTTTTTATGTTTGTTCAAACTTTTATCTAAAATAATAATCACCTGAAATATCAAAATAATTGTAATATAATTTTTTAAAAATTAAAAACTTAGATCACTCCTATGCACCAGAAGTGGGCATAGCAAACTTTTGATGTACCAGTAGTGGGCATACCAAAAGTGGACCACCCAGATTTGTCAATTGTGCCAAAGAAAAAAGAATAAAATCATTATATTTAGTAATAATAACAATATATTAACATTATACACTATAAAAATGCAATTAAAATGGCTTCATATAGGTGAAATCGTTTATTTATAGATTTTAGTCACATGAGATTTACATTTTTTCTCTAACAGCCAATTTTTTTATTAAAGGTGTATGTTAATTATCGATCTTTCATTCTGTTCGGGGCATTATGGATATTAAATCTTGATATTTTATGTTGAATAAATCTTTTTTTTTCTTTTATCATCTTCCTTCTGCAGCCAGAAAAGAGCCCTTTTAAATGGTGATGGAATATTTTTCGATGGTCCAGTAATGCGATAGTTATTATTGTCTGCCTCGTTACAGAGCCCAACTAATTCTTGAATATCAGTCTTTTCCTCAACAGTACTATAAAATAGTTATTATTTAAGTAATTGGTCAGAATGTTCCATTAGTGTACCAGTAGTGGGCTATTAGTGTATCAGAAGTGGGCCATGTGGTACTACTGGTTCTGATAAAAATAAAGCACATTTAATTAAATAAAAAGACTTTATAAGATATAACCTTCTTATTTAAACATCACAAAACAGTCTATTTGAGAGAAAGCATGTTCTCCAGTACTGGCCTCCCTAGGCCCACTACTGGAGCATTTAGTAAAACATTGATCCAAAAGTGGGCCACCCTTCACTATCCATAAATTATCAATATTATTTAATTTAAAGATAGTTTATAATACATTCATTATATAATCAAATAATATCAATAACAATTCATTTTAAAAACAAATAGAATGTATGCTAAAAATTAGTTGAAAGAAGAGTTACCTCTTAAGGAAATCACTAAGAATAAGCTAAAAATGCTTCTCTCAGAGACCAACTTCAGCAACAAACTTTCTAGCTCCTAACTGAACAGGAAATGAAGGCTGTGCCTTTGGTATTTAGTTGATAAGGGTTTCAGCCTACCAGAGGCAGATCTCTTATTTCATTGGAATGTTGGAATTTCTTGTTTTTCCAACTTAAAATTCAAGTGGCCCACTACTGGAGCACTTACCTTATACATTTTTTTTGCGGTTGATGATGGATAATCATTTATGTACACATAAATATTATTTGCATATAAATAGGTGTGGAATTAATTGTTATAGCATTTAGATAGCTTTTTTTTATGAGCCTTCTGTGAATATACTGTGTTTAAATGCATTATTTTAAACAGATATGATTTTGAAAATTAAAAAATATTTAAAAAACGTCCTAATATAATCCATAGATTACTATTGATTTCACGTATAAATTTTATGTCTAAATATAATTTATCTAATGTGTTTTTGTAACTAAAATTGGCCTTGGTAACATTATAATTAAGTATGATTATGCAGTGTTTTCCTTTCATCATTAATGAATAATTTTCAATTTTGTTTTTTAAGCCTGAAATATCAAGAACCCAATTATCCTTTAAGAACATCTAAAGCACACAATACGCCAGTTATTTGTCCTTAATACATCACTTAAAGTATTCAGAATTTTGAAAAAATCCAGCATAGTATTTTTATACTTTTATTACAACATAAAAATACATCTTTACATAAATTCACTGTAGTACAACAAAGTATTACACTTCCTACAATAACAACCAAGATGACAAATCTTATAAAAATGCTTAATGAAAAAGAATCAAGCTGATGATAAATTACAGAATAATAACTTACTAGGGGGGTTACACCCCCTACTCGCTCTGCTCGTCAACCCCCAAGAATCATGCTGTGATTCTTTTGGGACCACTACATGATCTTAGCTTGCTTCGCTCGCTGTACAGTTATTAGTGCCTGCTAGTAATAGGAAATTATAAATACATTAATTACTAAAAGTAAATTTAAATTATTTGAATAGTAGGAAGTTCTAACTAAATTCTTTTTTAAAAACTAAACTTTTAATTACTAAAAACTAAAAAATCAAATTATATAATTAAAATTTTACCTTTATACCATATGTATGTAAATGTTAAAAAGAAATTTGAATGCTAAAATGTATGATAAAATGTTTACAAATAAAAATGTTTTCATCATTCAGAAATCGGGCACTTAAAACCTCTTGGTACACACAATTGAATGTTTTTTGAAGAGTTTCATTAGCCCTGACTTCATTCCAACAAACTTTTAAATATCCACACTTCTCAATGACTTGTTGCTCAGCAAAGCTTCACCACATGTATGCACACTCTCTGCAATAATTATTTAGTCAAGAAAGATGTAACTTTTCTCGCTGGTATATATTTATGTGTTAAAAAAGATGAGTTAACCCATTTTACAAACTTTTTGCTTAGAAAGAACACTTTAAACTGACAAATGGCTCTAAATATGTTCAGATTCACTATTTAGAATTATAACCCATAATAATTATTTACTTTTACCTTCATAGCGTTAGCAAAACAGCCTTTTTTCAAAATTAAAAAAAAATTCTAAAATTCTTGCTTTTGACACCAAAATTTTAAACATGCTTTTTTTTCACAGAAATAATCATGAAAAAATCTCCGCTACATGGATAAAAGAACGGGAACTTCTTTCCATACACAGAAACGCTGACTCTATTTTGTACATTGAGATTGGATTGTCTTAGGAAAGATTCCTCAACAGTTTCAGTTCTTCAACAGTTCTCTTTTTCGACAATTTCGATTTATAATTGAATCTGCTCGGCTTAAACTTATTTTGAAAAATTTCGTTGTCTCGGATCAAATCAAGCTACAATCGTCGGATCGATGTAAACAAAACAAACTTGTGAGCTGTTGCCAAACAGTGATTAAAAAATTCGACCCTTTTTCGTCACCACGTAAGAGAATTATATATATAGATTATAAGTACCGAATAAAGATGATCAGACCTGCACATGGGTTAAAAGCTTAAAATAAATTTGAAGAGAAAGAAGATAAATGTATTACAATTAAATTTAAAATTATTATACTATATTTTCATGAAATCAAAATGTCACTCACTAGAGTGTATAAATGTTGTTGGTGTAAAGGCAGTTTTAAATACATTAAGAAAGTGTCTGAATTTTTAACTACTACATTTATACTCAATTGCACAAATCATTAGAAAATTACCTTTAAAAAAATGAAAAACTTACAGTTTTTTACCAATTGCTGTGTGTATGTGGTTATATTTTGATAAAATCCAAGCAAAATTATTACACACTAAACTCTCACTAGCAATCAAACATAGCTCATTATTTCTCGACCAATAACTATTTAATTTGGTCAAATTTATTTAAATACATTGCGCACATAAAAAAGTGATTCCTAATATTTACATACAATTTTACATTTTGGTAAAATTCTAACTAAAATTAATTAACATTCTACTATTTGTGAACCAATAAGGTGCAATTTTCTATAAAGAATTATTCCTACCTATTACACAGATTTCCGAAAACAAATTCAGTTATTTACAAAGAACTAAATCACAAATAAACACATAAAAGTTAACCCCCCCCCACACACACACAAAAAATCTCACTTGGTAATCAAATAAATTATAAACGATAGCCATTTCCTTTGTAAATTTCTAATGAGATTTCTATCTCTTTGTAAAATATTACGTAAAAATTTGGCTGTATTTTTACTTCAAAGAAATTCTATAATTACGCAGTGGCCTTTAAATCTAATTGAATGCTAATATGACTTTTAATGTAACAACTTTTAGTTGATTAAAATCAGAATCAACAATATTTACGGCTAACAGCATTTATTACTTTTAAGTGCAACAAAAAATATAAAAGCACAAAGTTACTAGTACAACTTTAAAAATAGAAAAATATTTACATGCTCATTTTAACAACAGCAGCGTGAATCAGCCAGCCAGCGAAAGCAAAGAGAATGAAAGGCGAAACAAAATGCTTGCAATCGCTTTTATACAATCTTCTGGCGATCACGTGAGAAAGATTTGCATAATCATTTGTGTACAATGTGGTAGTTACGACTCGGAAACATAAATATCGGGATCTTATGCTAATTAGATGATCGCATCTAATTATAATTTAATCTCGCACAAAACTAATACAGCACGAGATTATGAACTTTATTATTTATAATACTGATATGTTTATAGATTAAGAGAAATGTGTTTAATGATTAATAAAACAATTTCTCGGGAATGAACAGAAGCGAACTACGCTTTTGTTTATGTAGGCGTTTATTGCGTACATTTGAAAACTTAAGGTCAGGAAAAACCGAGAAAAGGTAAATACAACATATTATAATTAATTTATCTTTTTCCTAACAGTTTCTTTCTGCTATACTTATACAAAAACAAATTTTCCAATAATGAAAGTTCATTATTTCTTTTTCCTAATTTTTGCATACATGCATTTTAAAACTCATTAAAAAACATAAAAAAAACTTGAATGAACTTTTTGAACAAATTATGGAATTAGATGTTGTCACGTACTCCGTACACCATACTATTATGATTGTTATCATTTTTAAGATGAGACACATCCATTTGTTTTGCACACATAATTGCAAATTTTTATACAATATTTAACTTTTTGTTTTGAAGTAGAGTAAATTCTCGATTATCCGGCATTCAAGTATCCGGAAAGCTCAACTAACCAGAAAAATTAGAAAATGAGTTTTCTAAAAATTTTACATCCATGCGCCAAAATTTTGCACATGCGTGCCCATGCCGACAATTTATTTCTGGAATGAAACGTCCGCTCCACACAGAGGGGAAAAAAAAAGCAATATTCAGTACTGCAACGTATATACTTATTTTATGGGAGGGGAGTTCAAAAGGGAGAGCCAAAAAATAAGAGGTCCTCATCTTTCGCCGAAAAGTGAAATCGACAACAAAACAAAAAGAAAGTAAAAGGACAGAATTGGTAAAAAAAAAAGCTCATGGGGTGTTACTCCAGATTGGTAAGTCTCTTTCTTTTCCTTTATTTATTTACTCTGCGAATATTAGCAGATGTTGATTCTGATTACGTAATATCACGTGCGGGAGAATTGGAGGCGCTCGTATTGCGCAATAACCCTTGCGATTTTTTATAAAGATAATTAGTTTTCATATTCAATCTGGGATTCGTTTATGATAACTTAAAAGAGTTATTATGCTTGCCGAGTAGAATATTTTTCAGTTTCGTCAGCAGTTTTTACAATCTCTATATTTACGGTAAAAAATTTGGCTACAGAACATACCTTTTTTTAAAAAATCATCAATGCTAAATTAAAATCTTCATAACATGTTTTGTAAATACAATGTTATGATGATACAGAAGTATTCTTAAAAATTATATTTTATGCACATTTCAAAATGACAAAGTCAAATTATTTGGCTGAAAATACATATATATAAAAAAGGCTACAATCTACCTCCCTCCCTAATTTTTCCCATCACACTCAACTATCCGGACTTTTCAGGTATCCGGAAAGCGGTGTTTCCCGAGCATGCCAGTTAGTTAAGCTTTTACTGTATATCATAGGACCTCTGTAAGCCTAAGGCAAAGACATAGCAATTAAACTATGAAGTATGACCTCAAATAGTAACCTTCCAAATGTTATTAAAAATAACTGTTATATAAAAATTACAGTAAGATTCTTGAGTTACTAACCAAGCAATGGCATGCAAAATTTTAAACTAAAGCAAAAGTTAGCTCTTTATGAATGAGAGAAATAAAAATATTCACAAAAAATTGTGTAATTTTTTTTAGTGTAAGTTGCAAAGCATTTATAGCTATATTATGTCATTAATAGATGGATTTTCCTAAATATATGATAATTTTTAATTAGTTCACACAAACACAGTTATGCTTCTATGAAAAAAAATCATGATATTTAGTAAAGAAGTTATGCATTATATAACTTTGTTAACAAATTCATTACTATTCTGCAATGGAAAAAATGAATTTTATTTATTCAGTCATACCATCTACTTCAGAGAATCTATCTGCAACAACTTTTTGGCATTTGAAACAAGTATTTCCAGACATTTTATAGATGTCAGTGTCGATGTTTAATTAGCATAACCTAGAATTAAAAATAAAAAAAAAAAATCAAATTTCTTAAAAGATAAAAGATATTTAACCTACAGCACCGAGTTCAACATGTAGAGTACATTCTTATAGGGAAGTATGAAGATGCGAGAGGAATGGAAAAAGCTAATTGTACCCAAAATAATGTACTGCCCCCCCCCAATATTCTAATAGTGGAAAAATGAAACTAAAAAACACTCATCCGAATGCACAATTAATAATCATAAAAACTAGTTTTATGTTCATAAATGACTTGCTGAGTTAGGTAACTGGTACATCAATAGGAGACAAAACTTTTTAAAATAATAGAATAAAAATAAGTGTGATTAATATATTGGATGAAGATAATTTTCATTATTTTAAATTCATCCTGAACTTTCTAATGGATAATCTATAATGATTAATAATTTTCTAAAAAATAAAGTGGCATAAAACAATGTATTCAGAATAAAGATGTCTTAATATTTTTAATGTCTCAGGAAGTTTCAAATTTGATTTCTTGTATAATTTTATGTCAGGGATATATTCAAAAGGGAATGAGGTCATTTACCAAATTTTTGCAGAATGTGCATAGATATAATTTTAATTATATTATATGTATTAGATATAATTTAGATAACTAAACTTTCATTAGAATAGTCTGACAAAACACAAACATTTTGTGGACAGGCAAATTAAATTTTGCAATTTTTTTTCTCCCAAAGTTGTACTTCAAAACTAATTAATGGAAGCTATTCCGATCAGAACACATCTTAACCCAAATAAAACAAACACATAAATCAAAAGAAAATATTTATGGAATCTATAAATACTTTATAATTATTAAACAATGTCCAAAATATTAAAATAATGAAAAATTAATAAACACTATGCATTTCATTTCACTATCAGTTTAATTTTTTTTAATTAGGGGATGCAAGATTTTACTTTAAAATTCTTTTATCTATTACTGCTGCAATCAACTTAAACATTAACACATTTAAAACATGCATTCACAGATTAGTGTGATTAATATGATAGTGGATGAAATTAATTTTCATTATTATATATTTTTTCCTGAACTTTCTAATGGATAATCTTTATTGATATATAATTTACTAAAAATAAAGCGTCATAAAATAATGTATTTAGGATGAAGATATGTCTTAGTATTTTTAATGTCTCAGGAATTTTTAAATTTGGGTTCAAGTATAACATATGTCAGGGATATGTTCATAATGGAATTGGGTCATTTAACAAAGTTTTTGCAGATTTTGCGTAGATAACAGTCATATAAAAAATATCTGGACAGATTCCTGAGTATGAAATACGTTAAAGGTCAATTTTAGAATTTGAAAATGTAACTCACCATAAAACAAATCTACTTTACTTCGATTTCATTTTAACGTGCTTCCACTGATATGAAGGACGCTGGCTAAAATAAAAAACATGTCACCTAATTTTATCGGGCCTGAGTAGAAACACAGATAAAGAAAGGCGCCAAATCGTCACGTGATGATTATTAACCAATGATTTTTCGGACACCCCTTGTGTCTGAAACAGTAATTATAAAATGCTATCAAATAGACGAACGAGCTCAACGCATTCCGATTCCGTTATCAGTTACTTGGCGGGCAAGCAGACGAAACTGGTTTTTGAATATAAAAGTGTTTTAAGGAGCGTTTTTCTGTATTAAAAGATCGAAAAGGTAAATTTTTACATTCGCTCCCTTTTGGAGTCCAGAAAACGCTCATTTGAATTTTGCGTGTGCGAACTGTTGCAAAACTCTATTCTTAAGTGCAATATATGCGTTCTCAAGAGACGGATTTTTAAGAATGTCACTAACACTTAATAATACGTTTGAATTTAAAGCAGCAACAACCACATGAAATTTGGTAGAGTCATTGGAAATACTACCAATCACAAATTGTGATTCGACCTGAAAGAACCAAGGCTCCGGATCATTTTCCCAAAAAAACTTTAGCCTTGAATGTAATTCTTGTTGTTGGGAATCTTGCTCAACACTGGGCAAGACTTCCGGCTTAAGTTTCAGGCATAATATTAAAAAAAAACAATTACAATGATAAATGAAAATTTTAAAATTATGCTACTTTAGATAATGAACCAGTCAGAACATGCAATCATTGAGGGACGGGTAATCGGTCAGGAGAATAAACACAAGACTTTACTTATCCAAAATCAGGAAACGGTGGAAAAAAGGAATGTGTTTACAAACTTCAAAGTTGAAGGCGCTGCATCTTTTAGCCACTGCGATCGCAGATGATTGAAGAACAGAAGTGTGAAACGAGTAATCACTACAATATTTCCGATGTTATTCAAGTTGAGGATGCAGTGTAAATTCCCAGTATGAAAATGAACTCGGGAGTGTAACACTCAATGAAATTTTCCAGATCACCAGTGTAGCTCACGATGGGATTCTCGGATCACCAGTATAACTTCTAGGCCTATGTCGAGGTTAAGTTAAATTAACATCATATGTAGAGGCGAGATTTACTGGTCTAGTCACTGAGGCATCAAGGTACATAGAACGATTGACACTTTCACTACTCAGCTTCCCAACCTATCATGCCTGTATTCACATATATCAAAAGTACTCCATTGTGAGAAACACAGAGCTGGTGACACGTTGAAAGAAAGACTACTACATAACAAAATAACAAATTTAATATAACAACAACTAAATTAGAATCCTAAATTAAATCATAACATCATTAAACACGCTAGCGGTAAGATGATACAAAAAAAGAAGATAGTAAAAAGAAGTAATCATTGTCTTTAAGTACTCCAAACAGGCTTCTCGCTATTGGTGAATAGATGATATCTCAAAGGGGGTGGATCCGATCTGCATGCAATTACAATTCGAGATACTGCCATATGCCGCGATAATGCCACAAGATCTTTTTTAACGTTTCCATACTTTTGATAGTTTTCAGTGGTAATATGTGAATAATTTCATTAGTTCTCTTATTTCTTTCAGTTTCCGAAATTGTATTGCGAAGCAACTTGACGAATGAAGTGTGCCTGACAAAGAGAACGGCTACAGAATCGCCAAAGGAAATTGGCAACGATTAGAAGGTGTGACCGTTTCCATATCCAGAGATATAGGCTGCAAAATACGACTTGTCTTCAATGGAATCCAGCAAGATGAAATAAAGAATGATTCTCCAGTAAATGTTTTTAAAATTGTAGGTGTGTGCTATTTTATTTTATTTTTCTATATTTTATGTTATATTGTTTATTTTCAATAACATCGAATTGTGAATATATATTTCTACGCATACAAAAAGAGAAAATTTATGCATATGACTCAAGTAGTAAAGCATATTCCCAACAAACACATTTAAAGGCATATCTTTTGATTCGTACAAAGTGAAACCGGATATTCAGCAAGAAAATTAGTTTGCAGGGAGTCGTTTTCAGATTTAAAGCAAGGAGAGATTGCTCATTTGTGACAAGAGCTAGAAGTATTCAGAACGGAATAATAATAAAAAAAAGACAGAATATTTTTACTTGCACACTTGAGAAGACATACGCCTGTGATTTATGTAGTACAATGTATTTTCTGAGCAACAAAGTTTAAAGAACAATTAATTCATACGAAGCAGAATCTGCATGCATGCGACATTTGCAGAAAAACATTTTCTATGCAGAATCTGTTGATGAAACATTGTGTATATCATACGAAAACGCATGCGTGCGACATTTGCAATAAAGCATCTTCTACGAGGAGTAAATTAAATATTCATTTACGGTTGCATACAAAACAGAAACCATTTTCATGTGACATATGTAATAGAACATTTTCTTATAAGTCGTCTGTATGAGAACATTTACAGAAACATACGAAAGAGAAACCGTTTGCTTGCGATTTTTGTATTAAAACATTTTCTGTGCGGCATGAATTGAAAGTACACTTTCGCGCTGAAAAGAGATATCGTTTTCATGTGATGTAGGAAGTAAAGCGTTTTATGATACGCTGGCTTGAAAAAGACATGAAATGTCACATAAGGATGAGAACCCGTTTGCTTGTGATGTTTGTAATAAAGCATTTTTTGATAAGCAGTCTTTAAAAAGACACGAAAGGATACATACAGAAGAGATACCTTTTGCATGTGATGTATGTAATAAATCATTTACTTATAAGCAGAGCTTACAAAGGCATTTAAGGACACATACGAAAGAGAAACCGTTTACATGTGATGCATGTAATAAAGCATTTTCTGATAAGTCGCATTTAAAACAACATTTTATTACACATACGAAAGAGAAACCGTTTGCATGCGACTTTTGTGTTAAAAAATTTGGTATGCGAGGTCAATTAAAGTCACACTTACGCACACATACAAAAGAGAAACCGTTTGCATGTGATACATGTAATAAAGCATTTTCTCATAAGCGGACTTTAAAAAGACATGAAATTACGCATGCGGAAGAGAAACTGTTTGCATGTGATGTATGTAATAAATCATTTAGATATAAGCACTATTTAGAAAGACATTTTAGGACACATACGAAAGAGAAACCGTTTGCATGTGATGCATGTAATAAAGCATTTTCTGATAAGTGGTATTTAAAACAACATTTTAGGACACATACGAAAGAGAAACCGTTTGCATGTGATACATGTAATAAAGCATTTTCTCA
>BGPR01039948.1:0-14129 GCA_013235015.1 Araneus ventricosus
TTTCTGCGAACACTGTTAGGTAATAAAGCAAAAGACACTGTCGGCATCCCGAACGTTATGATAGAACAAATATTAAAAGTCCTTTTACGTATCCAAAACTGATGACTGCAGTGTAATATTCGTAACGAATAAAAATATATATTTGTAGAATTAATAAAATATTTGAAGAAAAGAAGTTAATTAGATAAAAAAAATCGTTTTGTCATAAAAGAAATTAATTTTAAAATATCGTTAAGCATAATTCTTTTCTAAAGGTCATAAAAATAGTGTGGCAGCGATATGTTTGTCTTCTGCTTACATTGCCTAGCAACGGAAAAGAATAATGATTGAACTTGGAATTCGATGTAAGAGTGATGTAAGTGTTTGTTTTACATGTTTGTGCTGTGGTAGACGTCCAATAAATATATTATTTTTGATAAAGATGACTCCGCGATTCTTCTTACTATGCTGAAATCAATCACAGTCTTTTAATGTAGGTTCCAGCTTGAGATATTTTGGTTATGTGGAGTGCATTTTACGAATTTCATAATGCTGGTCTCCTTTGTCAACAAAGATACTGGAGTTTGTAAAAAATAATAAGTTTTGTAAAAAAATTTCGATGTCACTGATAGGTGAAGATTTTAATGTGTTGTATTCATTTCCAGATGCAGTTCCTGTGCCTGTTCGCCGGAGGTAGTTTTTAAGGAAATATATGGAAATCTGGAGTGCATTACGAATTTGATGATGCTTGTCTGGTTTGCGAATAGAGTCGCTGAAATTTTGTAAAAGAAATTCGCTGATGATTTAAATTTCTTCATGTGTTTTGCTCGTTTCCTGAAAAATATCGTGTGTCTGTTTGGAGTTAATTTCTTTCTGGAGGAAACGATGTCTAAATATTAATGTCTTCCATCACAAGCGCCATTTTTTATGTGGATCCGTCGAACGAAATTTTTGAGATGCCTGAATTGCCTCCAAACAAGTAATTTGTAAAACGTGATTTTTGCTGACATTTGATGAATATATTTACAGTCTGATAAATATATTTGTACAGAAGAAAAATCTGATATTGAAGATATGGATGCGAACTTTCCAGCAAATGATTCCGAACCAAACTTGTTCGATTTTGAGGAAATTTACAAAAAGCAATTCCTTAAATGATAAACTAAATGAACAACAAATTCAAGAATTGCAAGATCTGCTATTCAAAGTTTTAAAAATATTCTCTAATAAAAATGGAAAAATGCATTCAGTAACGCATTATATTCAATTCATAGAAAATACGCCGATCCATAGCAAAACCTACAGAATTTCATCTAGGCAAACTGAAATATTAAAAACTGAAATTGATAAAATTCTTAGGCATAAAATAATTGAAATTGGAGATTTAGACTGCACATCCCCCATGATTCTAGTAGAAGTAGCAGGTAGAGATCCTAGACCTTATACTGATTACAGAAAATTGAATAAGTTGACAAAAACACAATTCTTCTCATTACCAAATACAGAGCAACGAGAGGAGACTGTAGCAGCCGCAAAATACATTTCTGTTTTACATTTAAGAAAAGGATACTGGCAAATACCGTTAACACCTAACTCTCAAAGATTAGTCACCTTTGTCACAAGTTTTGGAACATTTAGACCTTTACGCATGCCTTTTGACCTTAAAAACGCTCCATTTACATTTAGTAAAATAACGGCTGAAATTCTTCATGCATGTGAATACTTTGCTGTACCTTATTTAGGTAATGTTTCAATATACTGTAACTCTTGGGAAGAACATCGTAATAATATGAATGGTATTTTTACAAAGATAAAGGATGCTGGTTTAACCATTAAACCAATAAAATGGAAATTCGCTCAAGATAGATTTAAGTCACATTGTAGGTCATGGTATAAGAACACCTTATGAAGTGAAAGTAAAAGAAGAAGAATTAGCAGGATACTGTAATCATTATATTCCTATGTTATCGTCTATAGTCGCACCTTGACTTGGCACCCTAAGAATTCCGGAAATCAATGAAAATATCGATTTTCAAATTTTGAGTGGAAAATGATCCTTGAACCTTTGACTTAATAATCTGAAAGTTTCAAAACAATCAGACAAATATTTAGTGAGATATGAAGTTATTTTGTCTAACATTTCATCACGTGCCACCTAATTCTTTCCATAAAAGCAAAGCAAGATAGTTGTTTCAAACAGTAGCCGTTAATCTTTGTTCAACGAATAGATTATACAACGATATATATTACAACGATTAGATTAATGATAGATACAGTAAAACAGTAAACATTTTTTATAAAAATGTTTACTGTTTTACTGTTTTCGCTTCTTTATTATTTATGAAGCATATCGTCATCATCATCATCATCATCACTGCTTTCGCTTCTCATTTTATTTGCATTTCTCACGGTCAATAAAATGGTTTTAAATTTTTTCTCTGTTATAATGGATATTTAATAAATAGCACTGCAGATCATTTATTAAATATTTTGACCAAAAAAATTTGAAAAAAGTGAAATTTTTCGCATTTGTTTTAAAAAATTCTAATTATCCCTATAAATGATGATGCTAATTAATAACACAGGTCTGCGATGAAAAAATTGTCGGTAAAGCAAGCGGTGTTTTTTAAATATTTTTTTGGATGCTGATTACTGGAAATATAATAAAAAAATTCCATCACTTCCTTTTTCATTACAAATCGCAATCTATTTTTTTTTTGAATTTAGTATATTTAGGACCAAAAAAGTATTATTTATATGAGTTCGATAAACATATTTATGGACTTAAAACAGTAAATTGGGGGATTAAACTACCAAACAAGTATGAAGAAACTATTTCAATTCAGAATATTCCTCCCTGAAATTATTAATTCCTCCCTATTGTGCAAATCGCCTATTAAACACAATATTAAAAACAGAGAAAACCAGTTGAAACCGGATACCTCTCCTGCTTGCCAAAAAAAAAGAGTTACTTCCACCGCTTAACATAAAATTAGTCTTATGAAACAAATTGTCAAGGCTCGACCAAAAGAAGGTGAATGCTTCAAGTACCTTTGTCACCAGTTCCAGTGTTTATCGGAAGCAAAACTGAAGGAAGGCGTGTTTGTAGGACCATACATCAGGAAAATGTTGAAAGATGAAAATTTTGAGACTAAAATGGAAACAAAAGAAAAAGCCTGGGAATCTTTCAAACTAGTTATTATTAGCTTTCTTGGAAACATAAAGGGCCCAAATTACAATTCTATTGTAGAAGAGATGATAAACTATTTCAAAATTTTAGGCTATAGTATGAGCTTAAAAGTTCATTTTCTCGATTCGCACCTGCATTATTTTCCTGAAAATTTAGATGCAGTTAGTGAGGAATAAGGTGAAATATTTCACCAAGATATAAAGGTAATGGAGAGGCGATATCAAGGAAAATGGAATGTTAGCATGATAGCCGATCATGCTGCTGGATGTTACAAAGAGACAATCCCTGCAAAGTTTACGAGAGGAAAAGTGTCAAAAGAACTTTTGATGTAAAGGAAATAGGTTACTATAAGGACTTGTAACTTTCTGCCTATACTTAACAATTACTTGATCTAGGATATAAATGTAATTTATATGGATTCATGAATTAATGAAATTTAAATGAAATGTCAAAATTTCGCGATTTCAACTGTTTCCTTCAAAATATGCAATCACTTTGTAAAAAATCCTTATCTGATAGAAATAAATAGATTTCATTTTTAGAATCAGCACTAAAAATAACATAAAAATCAGTCATCAAAATTAAAACAATTTTCAAAAAGCATTTTTTTGCATGCCTGTGTAATTATAGTAATAATAAATATTAATAAAATTGATAACTTAGGACTCACAAATGTCAGGTTATTGCTCTGGAAAAAAAACTAGCTTGATATAAGTTGTTTTTATTACAATTTTATTGTTTTTAAAACTTTAAAGCTGTTTTTCTCAGTTTGCTTTTTTCCAAAATTGTGTCTGCTACAAAGTGCAGAACGTCGATCTCTTTTTATTCTAATTTCTTGAATTTTTTCTGTTCACTCACAAATTCAATTTTTAATTCAAATATTTTGTTAACTTCAAATTCTAATTTCTTGAATTTCACAAATTCAAGAAATTAATTAACTTGAATTTCACAAATTCAAATATTTTGTGAGTGAATTTTTTCTGTTCACTCACAAATGCATGTTTAATAGAATTAGGGATGGATTTGTAAACATTTTGATTAGAATTTTTTTAAAAATGTACAAAGTGAAAAATTCTGATTTTTTCCAAAAAATTTCACAAAATTTTGAACAAAACTTTTTTTTTCTGAAACTAATGTAGATATCAAAAATCCGATCTCTATTTCTGTTAAGTACATTCAGAGGTCCCTTTAAAAGAATTTGGAGAAAAATATTAAAAATTGTATGAGAAGAAGCTTGTATGAGAGCAATTGTATGAGAAAATTGTATGAGAAGAATTGTAGAAAAATTGTATGAGAACTGTATGAGAGATGTAAAAAAAGGTTAATTTTTTTTAAAAATTTAAAATTTTTAAACTTGTAATTTTTCAAAATGAAAAGTATTTTAGAAATTTAAGTTTCTGCACAGTTTACGTCTATCTACTACAAGATTGAATAAGTTTGCTCAAAATTGTAGAAAAAAAAATTTGTGGTGCCAAGTCCCCTTAACAGAAACCTTAAAAGGGAAGCAAAGGAAAAGGAAGATAAATTGGACAGAAGAATGTACAAGAGCCTTTAAAGAATTAAAGGAAAAATTGTCGCAATAGCATATACTAAACACAACTGATTTCAACAAAGAGTTTATACTAATGCATCAAACTCTGGTATGTTTGTAATTTTAGCTCAAAAAGATGATAATGACAAAGAACATCCTGTATTATACCTTAGCAAGAAGTTTTCAGAAACTGAGAAAAAGTATTCTAATGAAAAAAGAGAATGCGCTGCCATAATATTTGCTGTAAAGAAACTGCATTGCTATTTAGACGGGCATACTAAATTCCTCATCATGACGGATCATAACACCTTAGTTTGGCTTAAAAATAATGTGAGTCTAAATATACAAGTTATGAGATGGGCACTGGCATTACAGCCTTATAATTATACAGTAGTTCATCGAGTGGTAAAAACATAAAAATGCAGATGCATTAAGTCGCATTCGCTTGTCTGATTAGTAATTTTTTTAACCTGTTTTCAAACTCATTTATTTTGTGTACACTCTTTAATCTCAATCTGTTTGTATGTTTTTCATATTTATCTGTTGTATTTATACTATGCATATGAAATTGTGTTGTTTATATAATGTTACAAAGCTATAAAGTCGTTTTCCTGAAGTGCTAATTTTGGCGACAAATTTGGCGACCATTTTGCTGACAGTCAAACCCCTGACATTCGACGGACAAACATCATGGACAGTCTCTAAGACTCAGTTTGACGCTGTGAGCTCTACAAATGACGTTGTGCGCGGATTTTGTGAATGGCAGTCAACTTGTAACACCGCTCCGAGGATCAGCAGCGGAGATTCTTCAAGGAATCCCAGCTGATAAGTTGACAGACTTAACGACTCATGAGCCTGGCCTATGCCGAGTGCTCTCTGGATATTCGGGAAAGTTTAGCAGTCCAGTACTTCGTCGACGCCACCAGAGACGAAGAAACGCAACTTTCAACCAGGTTAATGGACTTTACGGATTTGAAATCAGCGTTGGCATATAGCATGAAATATGAATCTGCGAAAACTGCTTCGAAGATCTCTATACACGCAAGGTCAATAGAGTCAATAATAAAAAAGGATGGCGCTTGGAAAGAAAGAGATGATAAATTTGAATCAGTATTGAATGCTTTGAAAAAATTTGTTAACAGTCTTGCGGCTGAACAGAACGCTCCTCGGCGAAATCCAAACGTGACTTGTTGGAAGAGCTTTAAGAAGGGGCATGTACAGAGAGCATGCCAAGTGAATGACGTCTACTCATGAAAACTGAATTACTGTCGTCTTGCGGAACGAACGATACCTACTCTGAATAAATCCCTTGAAAGAGGATAGAACGCTTCTGCACTTAGCGGAGGGAAAAATGAACTCTATCTGGAAGGATCGGTTTGTGATATCCCGTGTTTGCTTTTGGTGGACACAGGCATAAATATAAGTCTTTTAAGAGCAGACCTGGTCCGTAAATTGGGGGAACGACTTACGGGCCAGGTCTCCAAACTCTACTCTGAAGACTGCTACAGGGGAAAAAACAAAGATACATGAGAAACTTGATGCATCAATCGAATGTGGATCCAGAAAATTCCAACTTAGAGTCTAAGTAGCTGATATCACCGATTCCTGCATTCTCGGCATGGGTTTTCTTCCAAATTTTAAATTTACCGTAGACCTGGAGAAGAAAGATATATGGACAAGTTCGGAGAAAATTTCTTTCTTTTCAGTCAATACACAGAATCGCAAAAGAATCTTGGATGGAACGGATGTCCTCTCTCGACGACTCTGTATTGAGGGCTGCGAACGATATTTGAACACTGAAAAGAGGTTCAGAATGGAAACTATTTCTGTGGAAGCCTTAGCCATGACAAGTGAGGATAGTTGGTCTTGAAGTGAGATCCAAAAAGCGCAGCTGGAAGATCCAGATATTAGACCAATTCTGAAGATGAAACTAAATTCGGCAGATCGGCCATCTTGGCAAGAAATCGCTCGTAAAAGTCCTGAAACCAAACGATATTGGGCTCTTTTGAACTAAATCTAAAAGATGGTGTTCTACATCGCAAGTGGAAGAGTAATAATGGAGGTTTTTATCGAAGACAACTAATTCTCCCTATGAGCAGAAATCAAGAAGTTCTACGAGAAAATCATAACACAAGTGGAAGACATTTTGAAGTCATGAAAACTTTGCGTAAAACTCGGAAGCGATTTTACTGGGACCGATTTCGCGCTGACGTTGAGAAATGGTGCAGGGAATGCCAAGCGTGCGGAGCCCAAAAAGGACTGAAGACCGAACAAGGAACTGGAATGACTCCAGCAGAGATGTTTCTTGATCAAACTCTAAGATTCCCCTGTGACATTCTCTTTGGAAGACCGAGGGATACGCCTTCCTCGCCGACTAATTCAGAGGAACGTTTGGGTAGCGTACGGGCATCTGCCGGAGAGCAAGTTAAACTGTCCAGGAAACGAATGAAGGTTCGCTACCGCTCCAGAGCAACAGACCACCATTTGAAGGAGGAAGATCTAGTCTGGATGTATAACCGGAAGCGACGGAGAGGCCCGAGTGTCAAGTTACAACAGAACTGGGAAGGACCATATACTGTTGTAAAGAAACTGAACGATATTGTCTACAGAGTACAGAGGTCGCCGAACGCCAAGCCAAAAGTCATTCATATAAATCGGCTAGCTCCATACAGTGTCACTTATCATAGTTATAAGAAATGAGACTGCCGGGAAGTGCAGTGTTTGAAGCGGGAAGCAATATTACAAAGCTATAAAGTCTCAGAGATTCTATTCTTGGCGACAAACCTGGAGACTTGGCGATAAATTTGGCGACCATTTTGTGACAAAAAGAATTTTCTAGAAGGACCTCGACCTTCCAACCTATTTCTAGTGGTTTCATGAACTTTCTAGAGATTACGTCACTTCCTACATAATGAAGTCACTTCCTGTTGAAAAGTATAAAGGCAAGCTCTCAAGTCAAGAAAGGTCGTTGGATTTTATTCTTTCTTGCTTATAACAAACCTTTGAGCGCTGTGTTTGAAAATTAAGTATTAAAATTCACAGTAGAGATTTATTGGTAATCTCTACTGTGAATTTTTAGAAGTGATGTGTTAATACTTGTGCTACGTTTCTTTTCTTAAAATATTTGTGTAAAAAATGTGTCTTGAAGTGCAAAATATGCGTAAATAATAGACACAAAGAGAAATTTTCAAACTTTAATTGAAGTTTTCTGGAGGGGGTTGGGGTTTTAATATTCGTAACGAATAAAAATATAGATTTGTAGAATTATTAAAATATTTGAAGAAAAGAAATTAATTCGATAAAAAAATCGTTTGATCATAAAAGAAATTAATTTTAAAATATCGTTTGGTCATAAAAGAAATTAATTTTAAAATATCGTTTGGCATAATTCTTTTCTAAAGGTTAAAAAAATAATGTGGGAACGATATGTTTGGCTTTTGATAACGTTGCCTAGCAACGGAAAAGAATAATGATTGAAATTGGAATTCGATGTAAGAGTGATACAACTTTTGTGATGTAAGATTATGTGTTTGTTTTATATGTATCTGCTGTGGTAGACGTCCAATAAATATATTATTTTTGATAACGAAAGCTGCACGATTCTCCATACTAGGGTCAAATACATCACAGCAGCCAACTGGAGAGAGGACAAAGAACTGAACACGTCGTGTTGGGGGCGGATTCTTAGCAAATTAAGAAGATACTTTCTTTTGCGCCAAAGTTCGGATGAAAAAAGTTTCGATTCAGATTAAGATACCGATGGAAACACAGGTGAAAGCGATGGAACTTAAAAGGATAACGCAGTGGCGGCTCGTGAGCTCAGAAACGGGGAGGTCTGCAAGATATAATGAATCCAAATGAAGAAACGTCTCTCTTCGTTTGGATTCATTTTATGTCTTTTTTTCAATTTTTCATTGCTTTTTTGCATTTTTGTAAGTCATTGCACTATGAGAGGAGAAAAGTAAGAAAATAAGACTAAAAACGAAAAATGCAAATATTTATACTATGCATAGGAAATTGTGTTGTTTATATAATGTTACAAAGCTATAATGTCGTTTCCCTGACATGCTAATTTTGGCGACAAATTTGGCGACCATTTTGCTGACAGTCAAACCCCTGACATTCGACGGACAAACATCATGGACAGTCTCTAAGACTCAGTTTGACGCTGTGAGCTCTACAAATGACGTTGTGCGCGGATTTTGTGAATGGCAGTCAACTTGTAACACCGCTCCGAGGATCAGCAGCGGAGATTCTTCAAGGAATCCCAGCTGATAAGTTGACAGACTTAACGACTCATGAGCCTGGCCTATGCCGAGTGCTCTCTGGATATTCGGGAAAGTTTAGCAGTCCAGTACTTCGTCGACGCCACCAGAGACGAAGAAACGCAACTTTCAACCAGGTTAATGGACTTTACGGATTTGAAATCAGCGTTGGCATATAGCATGAAATATGAATCTGCGAAAACTGCTTCGAAGATCTCTATACACGCAAGGTCAATAGAGTCAATAATAAAAAAGGATGGCGCTTGGAAAGAAAGAGATGATAAATTTGAATCAGTATTGAATGCTTTGAAAAAATTTGTTAACAGTCTTGCGGCTGAACAGAACGCTCCTCGGCGAAATCCAAACGTGACTTGTTGGAAGAGCTTTAAGAAGGGGCATGTACAGAGAGCATGCCAAGTGAATGACGTCTACTCATGAAAACTGAATTACTGTCGTCTTGCGGAACGAACGATACCTACTCTGAATAAATCCCTTGAAAGAGGATAGAACGCTTCTGCACTTAGCGGAGGGAAAAATGAACTCTATCTGGAAGGATCGGTTTGTTATATCCCGTGTTTGCTTTTTGTGGACACAGGCATAAATATAACTCTTTTAAGAGCTGACCTGGTCCGTAAATTGAGGGAACGACTTACGGGGCAGGTCTCCAAACATGATCTTAACGGCTCCAAACTTGACTCTTAAGACTACTACAGGGGAAAAAACAAAGATACAAGCGAAACTTGATGCATCAATCGAATGTGGATCCAGAAAATTCCAACTTAGAGTCTACGTAGATGATATCACCGATTCTTGTATTCTCGGCATGGGTTTTCTTCAAAAATTTAAATTTACGGTAGACTGGAGAAGAAAGAGATATAGACAAGCTCGGAGAAAATTTCTTTGTTTTCAGTCAATACACAGTATCGCAAAAGAATCTCGGATGGAACGGATGTTCTCTCTCGACGACTCTGTATTGAGGGCTGCAAACGATATTTGAACAATGAAAAGAGGTTCAGAATGGAAACTATTTCTGTGGAAGCCTTAGCCATGACAACTGAGGATAGTTGGTCTTGAAGTGAGATCCAAAAAGCGCAGCTGGAAGATCCAGATATTAGACCAATTCTGAAGATGAAACTAAATTCGGCAGATCGACCATCTTGGCAAGAAATCGCTCGTGAGATTCCTGCAACCAAACGATATTGGGCTCTTTTGAACACCTTATATCTTAAAGATGGTGTTCCATATCGCAAGTTTAGAGTAATAATGGAGGCTTTTATCGAAGACAACTAACTCTCCCTATGAGCAGAAGACGTGCTACGAGAGAATCATAATAACACAAGTGGAATACATTTTGGAGTCATGAAAACTTTGTATAAAACTCGGGAGCGATTTTACTGGGACCGCTTTCGCGCTGGCGTTGAGAAATGGTGCAGGGAATGCGAAGCTTGCGGGGCACGAAAAGGACTGAAAACAGAACAAGGAACTGGGAGGACTCCAGTAGAGATGTTTCTTGACCAAACTCTAAGATTCCCCTGTGACATTCTCTTTGGAAGACCTCCTCGCCGACTAATTCAGAGGCACGTTTCGAAAGAGTACCGGAGAGCAAGTTAAACTGTAAAGGGAACGAATGAAGGCTCGCTACCACTCCAGAGCAACAGACCACCATTTCAAGGAGGGAGATCCAGTCTGGATGTATAACCGGAAGCGACGGAGAGGCCCGAGTCCCAAGTTACAACAGAACTGTTAAGGACCACAAACTGTTGTAAAGAAATTGAACGATATTGTCTACAGAGTACAGAAGTCGCCCAAAGCCAAGCCAAAAGTCCTTCATATAAATCGGCTAGCTCCATACAGTACTATAACATCATAGTTATAAGTAATGAGACTGCAGGGAAGTGCAGTCTTTGAAGAGGAGAGCAATGTTACAAAGCTATAAAGTAGTTTCTCTGAGATTCTATTCTTGGCTACACACTTGAAGACTTGGCGTTAAATTTCGCGACCATTTTGGAGACTTGGCGGCAAGGTTGGCGACAAAAGGAATTTTCTAGAAGGACCTCGAACTTCCATCCTTTTTCTACTGGTTTCATGAACTTTCTAGAGATTATGTCACTTCCTACGTAATGAAGTCACTTCCTGTTAAAAATTATAAAGGCAAGCTCTCAAGTCAAGAAAGGTCGGTTGGATTTTGTTCTTTCATGCTGATAAGAAACCTTTGAGCGCTGTGTTGAGATTTATTGGTAATCTCTGCTGTGAATTTTTAGAAGTGCTGTGTTAATACTTGTGCTACGTTTCTTTTCTTAGAATATTTGTAAAATAAGGAGCTTTATTTTTTAAAGTCCTGCTTATTGGATTGCATTCACGTACACCCACAAGAGAATTTCATTACTATATATATAATATATTTTGTGATGTTAAAAAAGACAAAAATTGTTTTAAAAAATGTGTCTTGAACTGCAAAATATGCATAAATAATAGACACAAAGAGAAATTTTCAAACTTTAATTAAAGTTTTTTTGGAGGGGGTTGAGGTTTTAATATTCGTAACGATTAAAAAATTATTTTTGTAGAATTATTAAAATATTTGAAGAAAAGGAATTAGTTAGATAAAAAAAATCGTTTCATCATAAAAGAAATTAATTTTAAAATATCGTTTGGTCATAAAAGAAATTAATTTTAAAATATCGTTTGGCATAATTCTTTTATAAAAATATAAATATATTATATAATATAAATATATGTTATAAAAATAGTGTGGCAACAATACATTTGTTTTTTGCTAACGTTGCCTAGCAACGCAAAAGTATAATGATTGAACTTGGAATTCCATGTAAGAGTGATGTAACGTTTGTAATGTAAGTGTTTGTTTTACATGTTTGTGCTATGGTAGACGTCTAATAAAAATAATATTTTTGATAAAGAAAGCTGCACGATTCTCCATACTATGCTGAAATACATCACAGCAGCCTACTGGAGAGAGGACAAAGAACTGAACACGTCGTGTTGGGGGCGGATTCTTAGCAAATTAAGAAGATACTTTCTTTTGCGCCAAAGTTCGGATGGAAAAAGTTTCGATTCAGATTAAGATACCAATGGAAACACGGGTGAAAGCGATGGAACTTGAAAGGATAACGCAGTGGCGGCTAGTGAGCTCAGAAACGAGGAGGTCTGCAAGATAATATTTATTAAATGGATACAATTTTAAAAAGAAACTTTATATTTCAGTAGGCCAAATTTTATCAATCCAAGTCAGATATGAAATTTCCTGCTTCTGAAACAAATTAAATAACCAGCATATGACACTTACTATTACTTTTACTAACAGAAAGTTAAGTGAATGTTGATGTGACGATTTTGCTGACGAAAAGAAAATCAAAACTCCACATTCCCCTCCTCGCCCACTTCAGTCGCTAACACTATTCCATAAATGAATATCTTCTTCAAAAGAAATCAAGCCTTCTATCAAGAGAAGGCAAATAATCAATCAACCAGATGTCTTTCTGTTGACGCACAACAAACCAAGGTCCATAAACAGTCAATGAGATCATTGCTTAGTGTGGGAATGAAAAAAGAGGGAAAGGTATTAAAAAGAGCATCTTTTCCTCTTTCGGGTTGGCTTCGTGCTAGCCAGAGCAGTGTCGACTTTCAGCCCATAGCCCGTCTTGGATAAAAGCAGAAAGGGTTTCTTTCTCCTTCGGAGTTTCTGTGCTGCGAATGCATTAAGGAGGGGCAGAGTTTTTTGCAGCTCAGATGAGCGTCTCTCTTCGTTTGGATTCATTTTATGTCTTTTTTTCAATTTTTTATTGCTTTTTTTGCATTTTTGAAAGTCATTGCACTATGAGAGGGGGGAAGTAAGAAAATAAGATAAAACGAAGAATGCAAATTCAAAAATATTATCAGGAACGCTCAGGACACAAAGAATGGTCTTCTATAACGAACGACAACAATTCAGAAATATTCAGAAACAAAGAGACAGAATTCACGCATTTATTCCAGAAGTAATCAGGTGCCTACAACTTGTGTATAATAATTCATATTCCAAATTTCACTCATCTAGCTTGTTGCAATTTTGGCTGATCGTGTTCACATGCATACAGGCAGACAAACAAATAGACAATATTCAGGTATATACACCATAAGTAGTCATATACCTACAATTTTGTGTGTATTAATACATATACAAAAGTTCACCCATCTAACTTGTTTCATTTTTGGGCTATCTTGTTCGAATACATACAGACAGAGAAACAAAAAGACAGAATTTACGTATTTAGTTCACAATATACAAAGTACGTCTATATATCGATACAAAAAAGATTTATCAGTAATGTTAAGGGCCTAGGTAACCTTAAGAGCCAAATGACTAAAACTTATAAAATTTTCTAGACTTATTTTTAGTTTAACACTTTACACCAGCATTAGTTCAATGTCAAAACAGATGACATCAATATTGTGACTATTAGCCAACTTTATTAACTTATAAGGATGTCTAAAAATTACGCTTCCTTTTGCTTTCTTTTTTTTTCTTATTTTGAGGGTAGGTTTAAGACTTGCACAACTTTTACTTTCACTGTTTACACGAACATGGGGGAACAAAATTCTGTAGCTTTTTTAATCCCTTATGTTTTCTTGCGTTATCGACTTTCAGTCCGCGAATCCCCAACTGCTCTATCGCGTACCCCCAGGTGTACGCATTCCACAGGTTGGGAACCTCTGATGTGCACTATCAAGACATCTCAAATCTCCCGATCCACAATACGGTACCATAAAACCAGACAACCGCTGGTGCATTCGTGTTAGCTTAGAACAACCTGGTATTTCTCGGGACATTTAATGAATAGGATTTTCAATTTCGGCCAAATTAAACTTGAAAACTAACATCCCAAACTTTCTTGTCTTCTGTGAAATAAAGATTTCAGTTTTCGACTTTTTCATTCAAGTCGTTTTAAAGATTTCAGTTTTCGAGAAAGTACAGAATTTCGACTTTTTAATTTGGTGGATGATTGTAATTAATCATGGTTTTTCTTTATATATCTCTGTAAATCCTGATGTATGCAATCATGTACCTCGTTTCAAATATGGTCCGTTTTTACCAGTAAACAATGTGTACCCCTAAAAAGCAAAAACAAAAAACCCTATTTATAATTAACACGGTCATGTGACCAAC